>OZ010635.1:6486624-6649065 GCA_963932165.1 Pimpla rufipes
TTACGATGTCCAGGTTGATTTCCCCATGGTTTTCGATGTCCAGGTTGGTTTCCCCATAGTTTTCGATGTCCAGGTGGATTTCCTCATGGTTTTCGATGTTCAGGTTGATTTCCCCATAGTTTTCGATGTCTAGGTTTGTTTTCCCATAGTTTTCGATGTCCAGGTTAATTTTCCCATACTTTTCGATGTCTATTTTGATTTCCCCATGGTTTTCGATGTCCAGGTTGATTTCCCCATGGTTTTCGGTGTCCAGGTTGGTTTCCCCATAGTTTTCGATGTCCAGGTGGATTTCCTCGTGGTTTTCGATGTTCAGGTTGATTTCCCCATAGTTTTCGATGTCTACGTTTGTTTCCCCATAGTTTTCGATGTCCAGGTTAATTTTCCCATACTTTTCGATGTCTAGTTTGATTTCCCCATCGTTTTCGATGTCCAGGTTGATTTCCCCATACTTTTCGATGTTTAGGGTTGTTTCCCCATAGTTTTCGATGTCCAGGTTAATTTTCCCATACTTTTCAATGTCTATTTTGATTTCCCCATCGTTTTCGATGTCCAGGTTGAGTTCCCCAAAGTTTTCGGTGTCCAGGTTGATTTCCCCATGGTTTTCGATGTTCAGGTTGGTTTCCCTATAGTTTTCGATGTCCAGTTTGGTTTCCCCATAGTTTTCGATGTCCAGGTTGATTTCCCCATGGTTTTCGATCTCCAGGTTGATTTCCCCATGGTTTTCGATGTCCAGGTTGATGTCCCTATGGTTTTCGATGTCCAGGTTGGTTTCCCCATAGTTTTCGATGTCCAGGTTGATTTCAACCTGGTTATCGAAAACTATGGAGAAATCACCCGGTCTATCCCTGTCTAACCCTGTCTAAACCTATCTAACCCCGTCTAACTCTGCGTAACTCTGCCTAACCCGGTCTAACCCTGTCTAATCCAGTCGAACTCTGCCCAACCCTGTTTAACCCAGTCTAACCCTGTCTAACTCTGCCTAACGCTGCCCAACCCTGTCTAACACTGTCTAACTGTGTCTAACTCTGAATAATTCTGTCTAACCCTATGTAACGCTGTCTCGCCCTGTCTGTAAAATCAACCTGGTCATCGAGATCTATAGGGAAATCAACCTGGTCATCGAGATCTATGGGGAAATCAACCTAGACATCGAAAACTATGGAGAAATCAACCTGGACATCGAAAAGTATGGGAAAATCAAAGTGAACATCGAAAACCATAGGGGAAACAACCTTGACATCGAAAACTATGAGGAAGCCAACCTGGACATCGAAAACTATGGGGAAGCCAACCTGGACATCGAAAACTATGAGGAAATCAATCTGGACATCGAAAACTATGGCGAAATCAACCTGGACATCGAAAACTATGGGGAAACGAACCTGGACATCGAAAACCATGGGGAAATCAACCTGGACATCGAAAACTATGGGGAACCGAACCTGGACATCGAAAACTATGGGGAAACCAACCTGGACATCGAAAACCATGGGGAAATCAAAATAGACATCGAAAACCATGGGAAAATCAAAATGGACATCGAAACTATGGGGAAATCAATCTGGACATCGAAATCTATGGGGAAACCAACCTGGACATCGAAAACTACGGGGAAATCAACCTGGACATCGAAAACCATGGGGAAATGAAAATGGTCATCGAAAACCATGGGGAAATTAATCTGGACATCGAAAACCATGGGGAAATCAACCTGGACATCGAAAACTATAGGGAAACCAACCTGGACATCGAAAACCATGGGGACATCAACCTGGATATCGAAAACCATGGGGAAATCAACCTGGAGATCGAAAACCATGGGGAAATCAACCTGGACATCGAAAACTATGGGGAAACCAAACTGGACATCGAAAACTATAGGGAAACCAACCTGGACATCGAAAACCATGGGGAAATCAACCTGGACATCGAAAACCATGGGGAAATCAACCTGGACATCGAAAACCATGGGGAAATCAACCTGGACATCGAAAACTATGGGGAAATCAACCTGGACATCGAAAACTATGGCGATACCAACCTGGACATCGAAAACTACGGGGAAACCAACCTGGACATCGAAAACTGTAGGGAAACCAACCTGGACATCGAAAACCATGGGGAAATCAACCTGGACATCGAAAACCATGGGGAAATCAACCTGGACATCGAAAACTATGGGGAAATCAACCTGGACATCGAAAACTATGGGGACATCAACCTGGACATCGAAAACTATGGCGATACCAACCTGGACATCGAAAACTACGGGGAAACCAACCTGGACATCGAAAACTATGGGGAAACCAACCTGGACATCGAAAAGTATGGGAAAATCAATCTGGACATCGAAAACTATGGAGATACCAACCTGGACATCGAAATATATACATATTCTAAAAGTAGTAGGTGATGAATTCCTGCTCCATTAAAAAAATAATGTCTGCTGGATCTCTGCTCCATTATCCATTAAAAAAGTAATGGCAGCTGTATCACTGCTCGATTAAAAATTAAAAAAATAATGAGTGCTGGATCTCTGTTCCATTAAACATTTAACAAATAATGGGTGCTGGATCTCTGTTCCATTAAACATTAAAAAAGTAATGGGCGCCGCCTCGCTGCTCCATTAAACATTAGAAAAAAAATGGGTGCTGGATCTCTGTTCCATTAAACATTAGAAAAGTAATGGGAGCTGCATCGCTGCTCCATTAAAAATTAAAAAAAAATGGGTGCTGGATCTATGTTCCATTAAACATTAAAAAAGTAATGGTTGCTGGATCTCTGTTCCATTAAAAATTAAAAAAATAATGGGTGATGGATCTCTGTTCCATTAAACATTTAAAAAATAATGGGTGATGGATCTCTGCTCCATTACTCATTAAAAAAGTAATGTGTAGTGGATTCGAATTCCATTATCCATTTTTAAAATAATGGGTTAAAAAAACGGTGATGCATTAAAAAAATAATGCATTGTCCCCAACTCTGGTTCTGATGGGGTTCCGCCTCCTTTCTTTGAATTGAGAGAAGTGTCTTCTGAACTTGATTCGATTTCGTAACTCTTATTTTTACTCAATTTATTTTCGTTGGAATATTCCCGGGATTCTAATTCCATTACATTCACATGCATTTCAACGGCCCAATTATTACTGTTGGTGATGCAAATATATGCTTTCCCGTTATTGTTTTTAACAAAGCCATCTTGTATTTCCACGCCTTTTACTGTACTCATTGGAGGTAAATAACCTTCTCTCATGGACAAATTTTTTACTCTTACGTAACACAACTTGGTAGATTTAGCAGGGACGACCATGGTTTCGGGTGTCGCGAATGGTATTATTACGTTTTGCATTTCTAACTGCCGATTTTCATAGTCAATTTTTACTCTATTTCCATCTAAATAATCGGATCCTAAAATTCCGGCTTCTTTTATCGGAAAATCATAACCGACAACATGGAAGGTAGCATAGCGTCCGAATATTTGAATCGTGACGCAACCGTGCGTATAGATGGAATTTTTAGTGATTCCCTTTAGTTGGAGTATCTCTCCCTGATCCATCGGGGTACTGGGGTCCAAGAATTGTTCCTTGATAATATTTGGTCCGGCTCCGGTGTCGATCATGAGCAAGACGGGTCGTATTAATTCGGGAGCTGTCGTCATTACACTGGGCACGCTGTCTTCGTTGTTCAAGTGGATATTAAATATTCGAATTACTCGTACGCTCGACTCGCTCTACTGGCTGCGATACGGTGGATTGAGCGCTCGACCTGCGTAGTCTCCCTCACCGCGCTCTTGCTCGGGGGACCATTGTCGTTTCCCTGGTTCCCATATCTCGGTCCGTTGTTCGGACGGATGGGACAATCGCGAATAAAATGCCCAAGTTGATTGCAATAGTGACACGGCCCTGAAGGATCTGCGGCGTTATTGGGTCGTTCCATATATTGACGATTATTACCAGCATTATTGGTCAGCGGTTGCGAGTGATTATTATGAAATGGACAAATATGAGCTCCGTGGTCTTCTTTTTTGCAAATTTGACATCTTACTTCGTTCGGACCCGGGTATCTCAGATTTTGCGGGACTTGTACTTGCGCCGGATGCACAGGTCTGAAAGACGAAGAGGGCAATCGCGAACATTTATCGGCTGTATGGCCGTTGTTTTTGCACAACTGACAAAATGTGTTTTTTTCATCTTCTCTTTTTCCCGGGGGAAAAATTTTACAGCATCGATCGGCGGTGTGCCCACGTTTGTTACATACCTGGCAAATTGTTAATGCAGGGGCTTCAGTGTTGGGCTTGCTGTTGTTGAAAGGAGGAAATATTTAAAAACATTTGTCGGCGGAATGGCCGGTCTTCGTGCACACCTGGCATACGGGTGGGTTCTTTATCTCTTTTCCGTACGATTGGTCGCGTGCTGCCTGCGTTTGGGCAGTCTCCTTCCTCACGCACTCCTTGGCGACGTGTCCCCTCTTCTCACACAACTGGTACGTCGGCTCTTCGCTCACTACTACATGCACGCCGCGCCGCCCTCGGTTTTATTAGCCTGGGCCTTAGGTGTCTCCGGCATGGCGCCTCTCAAGATTGCCTGTGAGACTAAATTTTTCTCGATCTGCACCGCCTGCCTAATTAAGTAGTCAAAATCATTGTCCGGAGCTAATCGTTGTTCGATTTCATTTTTTAATCCGTGTCGAAAACAAGTAGGCAGACTTTTCCTGGTGTTTTCGATAAATGCTGCTGTCAGCGGGTGATTAATATTTCCTTCATAATTTTCGAGTATTGCCTTTCCCAGATCTCTTATGCGATTCGCGTAGGTTATTACTGATTCTTTGTCGAGTTGATATATTGATCCTAATTCCGCTTGAAGTTGATAAATATTACGTTTAGGTGCGTAGATTTCTTTAAGAAATTGTTCCAACTCAGAAATGGTATCAACATTTTTCTCTTGTATTGTTCTGCGGGGTTCACCGATTATTTTTATCCGCACGGCCTTCACTAGGTTTACTTCGGCGCCTGGTCCCATCATAGCCAAGACTTCCCTACATCCCTGGATGAATAACCCCAGTGACATGGTGTGCCTGTCATAATTGGGGGTTACCGCTAAGACATCCCTCAGGGAAAGGGTTTGATTCTGTAATCCCATTTTGCTAAGGGGATTTTCGGATTCTTCAGTTATGCCTGGTTTTGGTTTTGCCCCTGGTTCCGCGTTTGTGTTTTTATCTGTGTTCTCGTTAGGATGATCTTTAGAACACCCGGGAGCGGGTTCCTTATTTCGGAAAAAATGCGATAGACTTTCTAATAAATTCCTTGGTACGATTTTCGGTCTTTTCAATATTGATTTTACCGCGCGGTTTTGGTTTGTTGTATTCTTCGGGGTATCGGAGAGAGCAGTTTTATATTCAGTAGCTTCGAGAGGCGTTGAAGTGCTTAAAGGTGTTCCAAATAATCCCGGTGAGGTGTTCGGGAGTGCGTGATTTCCGGTTGATGGGCCCGCGCGACAGGGGGGATTTTTACCTGCCTCGGCGCGTGCCACTTGTAATGACTCGAGAGGGACTTCTGAGCGGTCGGGGACCGAGGGCGGTCTCTCTGTTGTTTCACCTTCGTTACTACGATCGCTGGATATAAGTAAATATTGGTTGGTCCCGTGAATGGGGTCTGGAATATATCCTACTAAGGCCCATTTATTTTCTGTGTTCGAGGGTATTTGTCCGCTGACTCTAATGTGTTCTTGCGTCTGTGTTATTTCGGAAATCTCTTCGGGTAATCTGAAGAACACTTGTGTTTTATTAAAATCTTCACTATCAACTGATTTTGTGTCGTCACTCTCGTCTACTGATTTCGTATTTTCCCCGTCGTCTGTTTCGATTCTATAAGTTCTCACACCGTCTTCAGTTATTTCCGCGGATTGTAAATTTTTGTCCGATTCGAAACTAATTCTCACTGTTTTTCCTCCTGTGTGTTCGGAGATTTGTTCGTCTTCCGTAACTGTCTCTGTCTCTCTGTCTCTGTTGATTCGTCCGATTCTGATTCAGAGGTTTTCTCCGAGTCAGCGATTCCTGGAAAGTCGGGGACGGTTTCTTCGAATGGTCTTTTACCTGCTGTCTCGGGGATTTCGTGGGTTTCGGTCACTGTGTTAAGGGTATTAGTATTGTCTCCTGTTGTACGTCGACTTCGTTCGCAATGATATGTACTCAATATTTTATCGTCTAACGGAAGGTTTTTAGAACGAGTCCCGTGCATTTATAATTTTTTTTTATGAGCGAGTTCTATGGATGTAATTATATTTGATTTTTTTATATGTTTTTGCTCTCTTCTTGTTGACCTTTGTTTTAATCTGACATGAATGTGCACACCACTGAATTATTATTCGAAATATGTTTTGTACCCAGTCGCTCCACATTTATAGATGGGAAAGATTTTTTTATCTCTTGTTGTTTTTAATCTGTTATCGGGGAAATCGGACTTGCAGGTGAGCAGTAAATCTCGGTGTATGTCGTGTCAATGTTATCTTGGAGGAATTCACTATGAGTTTTTCACAGTCTGGGGTCTGAAGCCCATATGGAGGATATAACTGGTGGTGTTGGTGTGGGGATGTCAATTGGAATCAATTTGTATTTTTTACGAAAATAATCTTCGATTCTTTTTATTTTTAGTTTCCCGGAATATATCAACTGAAGTTTTGCTAATTGATATTTTCTTCCACCACGACGTTTCCTTGCCATATACGGAAAAGGGGGTTGTGGTAGGAGACTAAGAGTGAAACCTCTGTAATCACCTGCCTTAGCCGTGGGTAATGGGTGTGGGTCTTTTTATTGGGTAGTGATACGAGACTAAGTTGAAGCCTCTTCCTTCAACCTACTTAGCCGTGGGTAATCAGGGGTTTAAATTCGTAAATTTTCCTTTGCCAAATGTCAATTCACTTCGTGGTGGTGCGTAAACATTTAATTAATTTGTAAAATGTGGATGTGTTTCTGTACAATATTTAGATTCGACTTCGTTTTTCTATAAAAAAAACATTCCATTGAAAGTTTCCGTTTTACTTACGAAGCAACCAGATTTGTTCAATAATTATTCAAAGGATTGTAAAGGTTGTGGGGTATATGTCTGAGTAAGAGGAGACAGTAAGTTCATTTGGTGAGAGAAGTACCTTAAGTCTGTCGGGTCTGGGGCGTCGATCTGGCCAGGTAGAATAATTTTACTTTCTATACGTTTTTTGAGCTTGGTATTTTCCTGAGGGATGTTGCACCCCGGAATATTTAAATTCCATTACGAGGCAATGAGGAAATTTCTATTGCTCAATCGAAAGCCCGGTCGGGGTGAACGTTCGAGCGCGTGCCGGAATTCGCCGATGTCGAAATCGAGCGAATTGGCACGAAATGCTTACGCACCGATTTTCGGTGAATCGCAGTGATCCACTGCAATTCACCGGCAGTCTAAGGACAGACTCGGAGCCGAGCAGTCAGGCTCGTCTTAGACTCGGGTACCCTCACGTTGTAAAACAAATAGAAACAAGTAACTGGAAATAACAAACTGTAACATAAATCAGAAATATCTTTTCATCAAATAAATTGTCTTTAAGGTAAACCCGAGTTCGCGTGAGTCCAACTCTTTAATCAGCAAACGATCCCGATAAAACAAACAATTACCCTTCGACTCGTAACCTGATCACTTACCGAGTCGCCGGGCACAACATTTTGGTGGCATCGGTGGGATCTGCCGTAAGCAAACCGGACACGCCACGAGGATAATCTTGAGGCGAAAGATCTCGTGTCGGGGGCCGCATTTCCCTCGCACGAAAAAACCCAGAGTCAAACCTGACACGCAGACGTTGGGGCAAAGGACCTGGTGCGGTCTGACACGCAGTCGTCAGATCGTCAGACGATCGGGAGCGCGACCAGGAGGACGCGACCGATACGCTCGTTGGCCGAGGACCGCCGGCGACGAGAGCTACCGACGGACGAGGATAAAGCCAAAGGGTCGACCGCGCCAGAGAGGACGATCGGGCCGACCAAGGAAATCCAGACGCCGCACCCAGGGGTCAACGTCCAGGCCAACACGGCACCGAGGACGACAGCCCTGACGACCAACAGCGCAATGGCAAGGATGCTGTTACTGTAAGTGGCGATTACTGTGTGCATGTGCTAGCTTTAAAAAAAAAAAAAAAGAAACCAGAGCCAAACAATTTCTCGAACAGGAAAAAAAAATCGCGTAAACCCGTGGGACTGAGCCCGCGAGCCCAGATCTCTCGTTAAAAAAAAATCGAGACCCTTACTTGTGAATCCAAATAAGTTTGTAGCAAATTACGCGGATTCACGGTATTAATTCGCGAAAGACAGGAGGCCAGGCTAACACCAACCACTGTCCAACATAATTAAAACAAAAAATAAAATAAACGCGAGGGGAAGCGCGGGTAGTCCCGGGGGGCCAACACATGCCCGGAGGTCGTGCCTCGTTGCCAAAGAGGAGGGCGAATTCCGAGGACTCGACCTTGCCGGCTGAGCCCGTTACTCCGACCACCGGGTTAGAGGCAGCGGTCCACGATATCACCTTCCGGACCCGGCGGGCCCTGCTGGAAAACTCGCCGACAGGGCGACTACCAGCGGCCACAGAAGCAGCGCTAGCTGCTAGTTTGCGCGCGCCTTTCGGCGTCAACACCGTCCGGGATACCGCGTTCGGCGGCCCCGACGACAGCCTAATGGACCCCCGCAGGGATGACACACGACGCGTGACCGACGCGATGATGGATCGGGGCATTGAGGAGCTCCGCGCCCAGCTGGACGCCACCAACCGGGGGGCGGCTGGGGGCGCTGCGGGGCCCTCCCCTCAAGGGTCCGGTCGGTCAGAGGACGGCGGAGACGACAGCTACCGTCTGGAGACGATGGAGGAGAGGCGGATCCGGGAAGAACAATCGAGGGTTCGGTAGGATGATCCCCGGGCAAGCGCGCGGAGGAGGGTGGCGCAGGCCCTGCAGGGGCTGGGGGGCGATGAGATAGACCTCATCTGCCGTCTGCAGGAGCAGGTTGCAACCCTCACGTGCAAGCTGCAAGCTCTAAAAGGGAAAATGAGGGGACCCTCCCTCGCGGCGGGGGGAAATCCGCCGGGCGCTTCGGGTAATACGCCGGGCACTACGGGAAATCTGCCGGTCCCGCCGAACAGGAACTCGCGGGGTCCCCCGGCCCAGAACGGCTGGGAGCCGCCGTACGACTATCATCCGGACACGCCCAACTACCCCCCGAGACGGGACGCGGACACTCTCGATTTGGGTTTGGCCTTGAAGAATATCAAGACCTTGGATGGTAGCAAGCCCACGGAGCTCGACGGCTTCATTACCAGCTGCGAGACCGTGTTCGAGATGGTCTCTCCCAGCAGGCACGGAATATTGCTCAAGCTCGTGTTGAGCAGCAAAATCGGTGGCCAAGCCACCCGTGAGCTCAAGCACAAGACCATAAATTCGGTGAGTGAGCTCAAAACCGAATTAGAATCCCTGTACGGGCAGCGCAAGTCCCTGGCAGCCCTACAGTTGGAGTTTAACGCCCTCCGCCAGGGATAGGGCGAAGACATCGCCGCGTACGCGGCCCGGACAGAGAAACTCACGATCGAGGTGATCGAGAAACTTTGCGGTGTCGTCTCGTCCAAGCGTGACGCGCTGACAATCGAAGAAGTCAAGCGGAAGTGCGGCCAGGCGAATTTCGAGAATGGCCTGCACGGGCAGGTCCAAATTCTCGTCCGCTCGCGAAATTTCGCCACGCTGCACGAATCGATAGCCGGGGCGATCGAAATCAGCAACATGGTGCAGCCGAAAGGCGGCACCGCCGGACAGGGGTACAACAACCGGCGATCAACAGCAGCTCCGGCGCAGGGGGCAAAAACCTGCTACAACTGCGGAAATGCGGGGCACCTGGCCCGGGACTGCACGCGGAAATCGGGCCGCGTGAGCCTGCCAATGGCCGGTCCAAACGACAAAAAGATTGACCAGGTGGACATCGTCTGCACGTACAGCAAAATAAAGGGCCACACCTGGCAGGAATGCCGGAAGAGGCTGAAGAAGAAGAAGGAAAACGGTCAAGGACCGCAGCAGCAAAACAAAGCGGCGAGTAATCAGCCGGCGGGGAACGATAAGCCTCAGGCATCCAGCATGGCCGCCAAGAGCAGCGTCAGCAGCGGGGCCGCGCGTACGCTGGGCACCCTGCAGGTCAACACACTGGCCGTCCGGCACGTACCGCAAGGCCGGAGCGAGACGGCCGCGGCCGAGAGGGGGACGTTGCGAGTATTACAGATAACGCTCCCGGCCGCGAGCGATACGGCGGGCGACACTGCCGCTGACTTCGATATCGCTTGCCCTACTGCCGCTCGCGGGCTCTTGACCCTCAAGGCTGACACCGGAGCCCAATGCAGTATCGTCAAGTACAGCTGCCTGAAGGCCGAGGCGCGAATCGCGGACAGCGACGCCGAGTTGCAAGGGGCAGGGGGAAGTAAATTTTCTCCTCTCTGCAAGGCCGAAATCACGCTGAAAACACCGCGAGTATCCGTGCAGCATTGGTTTTATGTTGTGCCGGACGACGTGCCGTTGGCTGTGCACGGGACGCTGGGGATGGACTTCATTAAAAAACACAAGGCCGACATCCTCAGCGGCGAAACCTTTAAATTATTCGGCCACAGCATGCCGCTAATAGACGGACGCTCGAAGCTAACGATCGCGCCTCGCTCGGAAAAAATAGCCTACGTCGCGACGACGAGTAAATACGTCGGTTTAGTCTCGCGCACGGAGGTGAGCAAAGGCGTGATACTCGGCGCGTCTTACATACCGCCACGAGGGAATAGCTGTGAGGTGAACCTCGCTAATACTACCGAGCACGAGGTGGTGATAGAGCGGCCGACGGTGACACTTGAGCCGGTCGAGATAACCGAGGCCGAGCTCGACGCAAACGCCAAGGCACTGCTCGTAAGCCCGGTGCAGGTGGAAAGGGGGGCCCAACGACTGGAGCGGTTGAAACAGGAGCTCAGCCTGAGTTACCTCAACAGCGAAAAACGGGCCGAACTCCTGAAAATCGTCAATCGATATGAGCGGATTTTTCACTTAAAGGGAGATGTTCTGCCGTGCACGCATGCCGTGAACACAACATCCCCCTAAAAAGCGGTGCGTGGCCGATAAAAGTGCCGCCTTATCGACTTCCGGAAATGCACAAACGGGAAGTCGAGCGGCAGATGGAGGAGATGCTGGCGGACGGAATAATCCAGCCGAGCCGCAGCCAGTGGAACGCTCCTCTGCTGGTAGTGGCCAAAAAACCCGACGCGGCGGGGGTGCAGCGAATGCGAGTAGTCGTGGACTTCCGAAAATTAAATGAAGTAACCGTCGGCGACTCGTATCCCCTGCCGAACATCACGGAAATACTCGATCAGCTGGGGAAAGCGCACTACTTTTCCACCCTCGACCTCGCCTCGGGGTTTCATCAAATCCCAATGGCGAGCGAGGATAAGGAAAAGACGGCCTTTTCGACGCCGAACGGGCATTTCGAGTACAATCGAATGCCCTTCGGGTTGAAAAACGCGCCTCCCACATTTCAACGGCTGATGAATTCCGTTCTGGCCGGCATCCAGGGCATAAAATGCTATGTTTACCTGGACATCGTGGTTTACGGGAAAAATCTGCGTGAACACAACGAACGACTTGAGGAGGTTTTCCGGCGACTAAAAGAAGCGAACCTCTCTGTCCAGCCCGGGAAGTGCCAATTTCTGCGGAAGGAAACAACGTACCTGGGACACATAATTTCCAAGGAGGGCGTGAGAGCGGATCCCGTCAAACTCGAGGCAGTCCGGGATTACCCGGTGCCGAGAAGCGTAAAGCAAGTTCAGTCGTTTCTCGGGCTCGCCGGCTACTACCGGAAATTTATAAGGAATTTTTCGGAAATCGCCAAACCACTGACAGAGCTGATAAAGAAAAACACCGCCTTCGAGTGGACGGCGGTACGAGACGCTGCGTTTGAGGAATTAAAAACAGCCCTGACCACAGCTCCAGTACTACAATACCCGGACTTTGAGAAGCAATTCCTAGTAACGACGGACGCGTCAGGAATGGCCATCGGGGCGTTCTTATCTCAGGGCAAGGTCGGCGAGGACCTGCCGATATGCTACGCGAGCCGCACGCTCTCGAAGGCGGAGTTAAATTACAGCACCACCGAGAGAGAGCTGCTCGCGATAGTGTGGGCAATCGCGCAATTCCGTCCGTACATCTACCGCGGTTCAAGGTAATTACGGACCACCAGCCGCTCACCTGGTTGTTTAGCCAAAAGGACCCAGGTTCCCGGCTCATGAGATGGAAAATAAAACTGTCGGAGCACGAATTTGAGGTAGAATATAAGGCTGGAAAGCGAAATACAAACGCCGACGCGCTTAGCCGCATTTTTGTGACAACACGTGCGCGTGCGGGAGAGAATGAAGAAGCGAGCGCGCGAGAGAGAGAGAGAGAGAGAGAGAGAGAGAGAGAGAGAGAGAGAGAGAGAGAGAGAGCGCCCAGACGCCCGGCAGCCACCAGGGCCCTTGCGACGAGGCAGCGGGGCCATGCGGCCGGAGTGGGGATGGCGCGAAGACCCGCACAAAGCGGAGACCCGAGGAGACGGAGACCGCCGCCGAGAAGGACAGCGCTATGCCAGCCGTCGCACACGGCCGCGCTCGCTCTACCGCCGGGCAACAGGAGGGAGCGGGAGAGCCTGTGCCCGCGCGGGAGAGCGAGAAGGACGGCGCGACCACGTGCGCCGCGTCGCCTAGCAACCAGGCACGCCAGCGCGATGGCCGGAATGAGGGGAGCGGGGACGGTGCTGGTATGCTCGCCGCGCCGCTTAACCGTCAGCCAGGCCTGCGAGACTCCCGGTATGACGGGAGCGGGGACGGCACGAGTATACGTGCTGGCGGCCGACCAAGCCCGCGCGACGCCCGGAATGAGGGGAGCGTGGACGGCTCGAGTATACGGGCCGCGCCGCCTGGACGCCAGCCGAGCCCGTGCGACGCCCGGAATGAGGGGAGCGGGGACGGCGCGAGCACGTGCTCGGAGCCCAGCGAGGCAACTGACAGCTCGTGGGAGGATGACCGAGCCGTCACTTGCCCGCCCGTAAATGACCGGCCAGAGATACTTCGCGAATACCACAGTGCGCCCCTGGGTGGACACCAGGGGGTGAAGCGGACACTGAAACGCATTCGCGCGACGTACAACTGGCCGGGCATGAAGAAGGAGGTGGAAAATTACATTTCCGCCTGCTCCAAGTGTCAAAAAAATAAATTGAGGGTCAAGAATCGGGCGCCAATCCGAGTGGGTCCCGATCGGGTCCGCAATCATCACTGACACGCCCGACCGAGCCTTCCAGAAGGTAGCTGTTGACATCGTGGGTCCGCTACCCACGATGTCAACGGATCTGAGACCCACCAAGGAAACAAAAATATACTCACCTTCCAGGATGCCCTCATCAAGTATGGCGCTGCCGTGGCCTTACCAAACCAGGAGGCCCAAACCGTGGCGAGGGCCCTCGTCGAGGAAATAATCTGCCGGCATGGAACGCCGGAGACCATCCTGTCCGACCGAGGCACTAATTTCCTCAGTGCTACATTCAAAGAGGCATGTAAGCTGCTGCGGATAAAGAAGATCCAGACAACAGCTTACCATCCCGAGAGCAACGGAGCCCTCGAAAGGTCGCACCGGACTCTGGCTGAATATCTAAAGAATTTTATCAGCGAGGACCAGTGCGACTGGGACGAGTGGTTGCCGTATGCGATGTTCACCTACAACACCACTCCTCACACAGCCAGGGGGCTCTCGCCGCATGTGTTGGTGTACGGCCGGGAGGCCGAGCTGCCCACGTCGGTCAAACGCGAGCCGCGCCTCACGTATACTCACCACGACTACGCCAGCGAGCTACGCGAGCGGCTGCTGGCCGCCTGGGCTATAGCCCGCGACAATCTCCGTAGCGCAAAGGAGCGAGCCAAGCTGTCGTATGACGTGAGAGCAAGGGAGATCGAATACCACGTCGGAGACCACGTGCTCCTGCACGACGATACCGTGCGACGAGGACGGGCCGCGAAGCTCTCGCCAGTGTGGACAGGCCCGTATCTCGTGACCGCGAGGAGAGGCGACGTTGACTTCGATATTAGAAAGGGACGGAAGACGACGACGGTACATGCGAACCGCCTCCGTCCCTATGTGGACCAATAGCAGCAAAATAGAGCCAGGGGGGACGCAATTAATACTAGCTTAAAACTAACAGGGAAGTAATCGGGGTAAATACACGTATGAATATATTTTTTGTTTGTCTTCATTCCACCCCCTCTCGGGGATGGCCTTTCTCCCACGTTACAACGCATTGAAAAAATTCAAATAGTAAAATTCGGTAAAATTCGATGGTCGCTGCGGTCCGGGCCCGTGACGCGGGTCACCACGGTTCGTCCGTCGGGGTGGAGCACCTTTCCATCCGCCGGGACGGATGACCCGGGGGGTTGTGCCCCACGGTGGCGCAGCCCTCCTCCTTCTCGAAATAGGTGCCGCAAAACGGGCACCTAATCTCCGGCTCCTCGCCAAAGAGCCGCGGCAGGCCCAAAAAGTGAGGGTCGGAGTCCGGGGGACCCGCCCAGAAATCGTACTCCCAGAGGGAGTCCCGGCAGTCCCTCAGGAACTCCCTCTGGAGCCCCACCTCCTTCGCGTGGCGAATAAATATCTTGAGCCACCCGGGCCGCTCCACGCGCTGCTGGCGCTCCAGCATGGCAGCCTGGAACAGAGAAAACAAAGGGGAGAAAATAAAAAATCAGATCGGGGAGCGTCTTGAAGGGAAAACAAACGAGGAAAAGCCCACTTACCGCTCGCCGCAGCAGCTCGCGAACTGCTTCCCGCTCATCGCTGAAACCCAGGAATTCCATGTCGCTTTTTTTTGTTTTGATTCTGGTGGATGCGGAGAGTTTGGTGGTTCGGTCGTTAATGACTACCTTATGAACGCGACAGCGTCGCGAAGGCCCCGAAGACAATGGGGGGTGGGGGCGAAATTCCGCGAGATCAGCAGTCGCACGGTCCGAGTCCCGCTAACGCTCACCTTCACGTTTCAGAACGGAAACACTACTCCTCTGCCTGATACCGTGGGCCGAGGCGTCGGACGACTACAGGCTGACCCCCTTTATGAGCAGCCCCGGTCTCTACTACGAAGACATCGGAAGCCTCTCGGTGATAAAGGCGACCTGGAGGCCAGCCATCAACATGGATTTGACCACCTTAGCGAGACGGGAAAAAGCAATTCGCGAAAACCTGCAACAGCTTACAGCAATTTGCAGCCGCGAAAAAGAACAGGGTCGAAATGACGAACAATGCGCCGAAATGGGCGAAACCGTCCGTCGTATGATGAAAAAGATCGACGACGGCATGGGCACGGTCCACGACCTCGTGAAACCCGAGCCGACGCGCACGCGTAGGGGGTTGATCGACGGCCTGGGATCAATTGTTAAATCGATAACCGGGAACATGGATGCTGCTGATGCCGAGCAAATACACAACGAAATATCGGCGTTGCAGGCGAACCAGCGAACGCTGAAGGACGGGTTAAAAAACCAGCTGCAGATTGTGAAATCGACAATTAACATTTTCAACGACACCGCCATAAGGGTAAGGCAGAATGAAGTAATGCTGCTCAACCTCATCGCCAGCATACGCGAAACGATGACCACGCGGGCTGACGGCCTTGCAAGGCGACAACAAATCGACGCAAGCCTCGGAGCCCTAGGCTTCATTGTGGAGGAACTCCTCACCGACGTGAAGGAGTTAGTGTTGCTGCTCGCCGAGATATCAACCGGGCGGGTAAGCGCGGAGGTACTCACACCGCGGCAGTTAGTGCAACACCTCACCGACGCACTACCACATTTACCGGCCTTCACGGGTTTCCCCGTCGCGATAACGCGCGGCGAGGCGATCACACTCATGCGAGTCATCGACGCGAGGGCCTACGGCCACGGGTCCGCAGTCGTGCTGATACTGGATATCCCGCTGATAGGAGCGCAACGCTACAGCGTCAGCCGGGTATATCCTATACCAACAAACGCAGGCAACGGAACGTACTACTACGTCGACGCAACGGAGGACTTCGTGGTAATAGACCAAGTCCATCGTACCTACCTGCGGTTGACCGGCAACGACCTCGGAAAATGCAAAACCTTCGCCAACCGATATTTGTGCGCGCCATTACACCCGTCCATACAAATAACGAGTCACGCGCCATGCGAAGTATTAACATACGCGAAAATCGACACGCAAAACGGACTTGATTGTCCAAAACGCGCGATAAAATTGGAACGAACCTTAATAGTCACTATGAACAAAGCGGGCCAGTGGTTGTACATCACACCCGCCGAGGAACCTATCTCGATCGCGTGCGGCAGCGCACCCGCGAAACACGAGAAATTAAAAAACACGGGAATTTTGGCTCTGGTAGGCACATGTACTGTAACCGCCCCTGATTTCAGCATCCAAACGATCCGCCGGGTTACGCAAGTGACCGACGGAAATTACCAGCCGTCATTTAACCTGACGCTTTCGACGATCGACAAAAATTTCAACACGCGAGTCGCCAACAGCAGTGTGAAATTAGTGAATGTGCTACGCAACCCGGAGGAATTAAAAAACCTCGGCACTCGTGTGAACGTAATTAGTGATCAAATTGACAAAGACTTTGAAAATAATCCGCAATATTATCATAATGTCGGATTTTATTCCTTGGGCGATATAGCGCCGGTAGCATTGGTCTGCTTTGCTATCTACAGGCTCTACAGGCACATGCTGAGTCGTAACGCGACACCGACAAGGTCGGCGGAGGCAACGACTCTCCCGCGGCCCTCGCTGAGTATAAACATGCAGCCACTTGACGCGCGGCCGGAGAGCCGATTGCACGCGGAACTGCAACGAGCCTGCTCCGCCAGGAACAGCCAACGAGTCGGATTTGCAGACCAGGCCAATGCACGGCGATAATAAAAATTACCGCATCGTCATAATTGTAATAATCAACGTGATACGGGGTTTAGAATGTAGGAAAACCAATGTGAACCCGAGTCTACAACTAAGCCGCTGCATAGAGGTTAAAAAGGGGGAAAAAATATATATTTTCTTACAAAAAGAAGAACATTTTTTTTTCTTAAGGGGGGAAACCAGTTTAGGAGGCCGAAATTTTGATGTTTTTCGTGAATTTTTTAAATAGGGAAGGAATAATCTGAAATTGTTTAAACTTGGAGGGTATTTTATTTATAGTTTGAAGTACACTTTAGAATTTTTTCAAGTAATTTCCCCCGGAAATAGTGGCGTTAGAACGTGCTGTCCATGGACGATTGCCACCCAAGTATTTTGCTGGCGGGAACTCCTGAAATCGCAATTTTTATCTGTAATCATCCAAATTTTTTTTTCTCGTTAACAACATATTTTCTAAGAATATGAACCTAAATCTGGTAAAAAAGAAAAAAAATTTCATGTTTTTGAAGAGTTTGAACACGATATCATTGTTTTACACCATATTTTTTCACATTTTTTGCATAAAAAAATAAAATTTAATAACAATATAATCTCAGATTTAGGTTCATATAGATTGGAATCGAATAAAGAATATTCACAAAAAATTTCAGAACGATAGGTCAATAACTTTTTTAGCTAGAACGCCCACCAGTTGAAAAAAAGTCGTTTCGAGAAAAACGCGTTTGAAATAAAATGAATCGCTACCGCGTCTCTTGATATAAAATGATCAGCGGTTAATCGGCTATGCCAGCACCATATAGCAGTCCCTCTTCTTGTTCGTACGCGTCATTTCGGGCTTGCATCTCCTCTTATTTGAATTTCAAAGACATGATCTCCTTGATTTAAAGAAACGATATGCCTGACGGCACCCGGTCTGTCAACGTTTGGCTCATTCGCGATAAGTCGTATTGGTGTTTCTCGCGTAAGCTGATCTGTTATGTTATAGTTAAGTCAAGTCAAATCAAGAAGATAATCATTGGTTAAACCATCGAAGTTATTGGTGAACATATCTAAGTACTGTGGTACGTAACCAAAAACTTGGTGAACATAACCTATAATTTGGTTGATGACATCATTCAAAGAAAATATAATATTAACTTAAGGATATTATTTCATTGACATCAAAGAAATGTTTCATAGGTTGAGATTTCAAGGAAATTTTATTGAATCAAGGAAACTTTTTCTTTCGGTGTACCGCGCGCTTCGGCGCCGAACCGACGGGCGGTCACTCAAGTGCTCATAACATCGGAAATAATGCGAATTTTGGTTTCAAATTTTTACCACATATTCTTGAGGAGTTATACTAACAATTTCTGCAATAAAAAAGTCGTTTTTTTGATCGGTCTAAACTGGTTTCCCCCCTTAAGGGGGGAGGAGTGTTGTACCCCGGAATATTTAAATTCCATTACGAGGCAATGAGGAAATTTCTATTGCTTAAATCGAACGCCCGGTCGGGGTGAACGTTCGAGCGCGTGCCGGAATTCGCCGATGTCGAAATCGAGCGAATTGGCACGAAATGCTTACGCACCGATTTTCGGTGAATCGCAGTGATCCACTGCAATTCACCACTGCCGAGTCTTGAGACAGACTCGGAGCCGAGCAGTCAGGCTCGTCTTAGACTCGGGTACCCTCACGTTGTAAAACCAATAGAAACTAGTAACTGGAAATAACAAACTGTTACGTAAATCAGAAATATATTTTCTTCGAATAAATTGTCTTTAAGGTAAACCCGAGTTCGCGTGAGTCCAACTCTTTAATCAGCAAACGATCCCGATAAAACAAACAATTACCCTTCGACTCGTAACCTGATCACTTACCGAGTCGCCGGGCACAACAATAAATAAGCAAACAAATAAATCAATGAGTAAATAAATGTCAATTTACTGGATCGTGCCTTGGAAATCATTTTGGATCAAGAGACGCGGTAGCGTCTCGAGACAAGTACATTTACCTCTCTACTGTACCAACCGACGAGACGCTTCCAAGTCTTCTTTCCAGAGCCAACTCATTTTTGCCAGATTTTTAACAGGTTATATCATTACAGAAAGAAATTTCGAATGCTTTGCGAATGATTTATGTAGCAGGCCTTAGCTTAAAATATTACGATTGACACTAATGTTACGTCCCGTGAATATATTTTATTTTGTTTTGCTCCGTTTAAGAGCGGAATGCGCCGCTCAGGGATCGGAGCGACATCGGTTGCGTTTATTGTTTCGGGGATCGTATAATTATGGGTTTTTGTCAAATTAAAACTTAACAACATTAATATTTATTTTCGATAATTACACAATTGTTCGTGGATCTTTTACACGTTTTATTTTCTTCCAACTTAATTTTGATTTGGTCGTGGTTTTAACTGGTTTTTTTGAAATGTTCGTGTTAGTTACATTTTATTTTGTTTCGGGGACCCGACCCGCGTGTTCGGTCCCCGGGAGTTGAACTCGATTCCGATTTTTGTTCCGGTTGACCAGCTTGGTCAAACCCCGGAGAACAACAGTCTTTCGTGGAGACGAAAGTGGTGCCTTTGGCACTGCGCATTCGTATTTCGAAAGCAGGGCGCTGGGCAACGCGCCTTCGCGAAGCGTGCTGACTTTTTCATTATCACCGTGAGACTGCTGATTCAGCGGTCTTACGGTTCAGCAGTAGCGAGAAGCGCTATTAGATGCCCGGCATATTTTTTTTATTTTTTTATTTCAAATTATTCTTCCAGTCTTTGGAAATTATTAATTTATCCGGACGTAACACCTCCCCCGTTAAGAATGAATGCAGTGCCGCGGCTCTGCATTCGAGAGGTGGTAGCAAAAGTCCGGGTTAATTCGTCTTAGAGTCGAAATTTTTTTGAGAAATTCTAATTTTAATATGTCGAATTTCTTGAAAAATGTTTGTTTGACATTTTTTTCGTTTTATTCGCTCGCCTTGTCGAGTCGAATTTCTTGAAAATTTTTATTTGAATTTTTTCATTTTATTCTCTCGCATTGTCGAGTCGAATTTCTTTTGAAATTTTTATTTGAATTTTTTTCATTTTATTCGCTCGCGTTGTCGAGTCGAATTTCTTTTGTAATTTTTATTTGAAATTTTTTTCATTTTATTCGCTCGCAATGTCGAGTCGAATTTTTTGAAAATTTTTATTTGAATTTTTTCATTTTATTCGCTCGCAATGTCGAGTCGAATTTTTGAAAATTTTATTTGACATTTTTTTTTTTTTTTCATTTTATTCGCTCGCAATGTCGGTCACGTGTCCATCTGCCAACTCAGAGGTTCCGTTAACGTGTTTGACAGTGGCTCAGAGGTTCCGTTCTCTAGCATATTTTATTCACGCCTAATTTATTTTAAATCGACCTGTAGTACCTCCTATCACGTGCGATAACTAACGCGGCCGGCTAGTGCGTGTTGGTTGCGCTGGACCCCCGGGAACGATTGCTATTATCGATAGCTGTTTCGCATTTTGCTGATCGTGCATTTCGGGGTGCTGCAATCCTCGCTCGCAGGTCCTTTATTCGCTTTAGTTTCAGCCGGAGCGTCGTTCAAGACAGTGGTCAGTCAGTGTCGACTGGTAATTTTCGAAGTTGGTGGTGTTTTACGTTTTCGTGACAGAGGAAAAATGTCCGGCAACGCGAACAGTTCTGCCTACGAATGGGCTATAGCTCGTTACCGCATCAATTGGTACTCGCGCCGTCGTGTCATCGGCCAGGCTCTAAACGTAAGTGTCACCATTCTTACCCGTATCTTAGATTTTATTGCGATCTAAATCGTGATCGGAAATAATGGGATCAACCCAACCTGTATTTTATTGAAGAATTGATTTTTAATTTTTCGAGAATATAAAACGTGAGAATTTTTCAAAAATGTTTGATTTTCATTGTCGAAAATGTTTTAAGATATCTCGAAAATGTTTTTGGAGTTTTTGTATTTAGATTTTCGAAAATATTTTGTTTAAAATTTGTCGAAAATGTATACAATTATTTCCGGTTCCTGGACTTGGGAAATATTTGATTTTAATTTTTTGAAAGTTTTGGTTTTCGATTTATTTGAAAATTGTTTTTATTTTTATATATATTTTTTCGAAATTTTTATTTTATTTTTATTTCTCGAAAATTTTAACTTCTATTTTTCGAAATTTTTTTGAATTTTTCGAAAATATTTTGTCTTGAATTTTTTTTCCTTTTTTTTGAATTTTTGTATTGTTATTTTCGTAGTATTCGCTCGAGTTTGTCGAGGCGAATTTTGAGAAAATATTTTGTCTTGAATTTTACCCCTTTTTTTGAATTTTTGAATTTTTATTTTCGTTGTATTCGCTCGGGTTTATCGAGGCGAATTTTGAAAAAAAATTTAGTCTTGAATTTTTCCCCCTTTTTTTGAATTTTTATTTTCGTTGTATTCGCTCGAGTTCGTCGAGGCGAATTTTAAGAAAATATTTTGTCTTGAATTTTTCACCTTTTTTTGAATTTTTGAATTTTTATTTTCGTTGTATTCGCTCGAGTTTGTCGAGGCGAATTTTGAGAAAATATTCTGTCTTGAATTTTTCCCCTTTTTTTTTGAATTTTTGAATTTTTATTTTCGTTGTATTCGCTCGAGTTTGTCGAGGCGAATTTTGAGAAAATATTCTTTTGGAATTTTTTTTTTATTATGTGAAATTTCTCGCGTTTATCGCGAGCTACGCATTTTTATGGTATTCGACTAAGCACTAGTGCGTTGACGTTGCGCTGAGTCCGTGTCGTCCGGGTGGAGAAATTCTTGTTTTCCCTCGCTGTGACGATGAATTGATCTTGATGAATTGATGTTGGGTCCTTCAGTTGAATTCCCCATCGTTTGTTTTGCTTCCCATGCCGTCAAGATGATTTTGATGGCATGATGATAACGGCAGACACGACTGCGTGTTTCTGACATTTTTATTCCGATTTGTTCATCGGTTGTCGGTTCGGGTTTTTTTTTTTTACACAATAAAGTGTTTAATTCACTCGCGGTTCGTTTCGCGGGTTGATTTTTGCAGATTATTATTTTGTTTATTCACTCTCGTTTTTCGACGAGTACATTTTTGAAAAAGTTCAACCGTCTTGACGATGTCTCAGAGGCTCTAGAATCGCGTATTCACCTGCCGACACAGAGGTCAAATTTTCAACGTGTTTCGGCAGGGGCTCGGAGGCAATTCGAGCGTGTACAAACGTGTTGCATTGATTATTTTGTTTAGTTTTTCTGGTCGAAGTTCATTTGTCCACTCGCGTTCTCCGACGCGGTCAACTTCCAAAACGTTTTAATTTATTTATTCAGATTTTATTGAGCTGAATTTTGTCGGAAATTTTTTTATTTGTTCGGTCATGTTCGTTGACGTGCCGAGTTCTGGAATTTGTTTTATTATTATGATTATTATTTCTCCCCCTTTTTTTGCGTTTTCGTTATTTGTTATTTTTAACGTTTTATCCGGTACCCTGCACTTCCTAGGTCCGTTTGCACGACTTGCGGCGTGATGGAGTTTCGTCGAACACCGTGAGGGCGATACTTTTTCTGTCGCGTCGTCTTGCGGATAATAGGAAGCCCTTGGCGGAATGGCGGGACCGGCTGCAGAAGGAGGTCGAGGACCAACCCTGCATCGAGCATTTGTTTGAAGAGGAGGAAGAAAATTGGTGGTGAATCGGTAAGTCCTGGTATCATCGTACGCTCCGACTAATTTCGTGCGTCATCGCTGCTTTTCTCTAAACACTCCTTTTTTCTCCCCTTTTTCAGCGATGCTGTAAGGGCTGCGCCGATCGACGGGCCCGCGCCGACCTCGGCTGAATTTCCCCCCCCCCCCTTTTTGAAATTTTGTGAGCCGCACTGTTAATAAATTTTGCTACTTTTGTAGACTTGTTGTTAATTTATTTTGTGTGTGTGGTTGGGCTGTGGCCGTAGTTTTTCCCGTTGTTGCAGCTTCGGCGACGGACGGCCGTGGTGAAATTAGATGTCCATTTCAATTTTTACGTTTCGCCCTTTGGTCAGGGCCTCTTCAGAAATCGTTTATTATCTGTATAAAAGCACAAATTTGAATTAAAATACAGTAATATTAAATGTTTATCCTGCAATTATTGTTGTATCTTATTGTTAAGTTACGTGTCAACTGCAACAATTTTTAATTTTAGTTGTTTTTCGGTTATTATATGCGATTATTATGCTAAAATGCGAGACCGGTAAGAATTGTAAAGTAATTAATTGTTTTTTAGGTTATAGTGTACAATAACAATAACAATTGTTAGTAATTCTGTTAAGCTGCGCGACAGGTGAGTATTATAAATAGTTAGGTTACTGTGCGCAATCGGTAAGTATTTTACAATGTGTACAATTTTCTTTTTTAATAATAAATTATAAATAAATATATAAATAAAGAATTATTACTTAACGAACCCTCAATTGCCTAATAATATGTTTGTGTTAAATGTTTTAACGTAATTATCTACTTTACAGGTGACTTATGACGACATGTGGTAACTGACCGTTTAACGTTCATTTTTCGGGGGTATGGTAAGGGTCCAACGGTCGGTAACCCGTGGCCTTTGCTAGAAGATGTTTGGTGGTAATATATCCCCCTCACGTCAAATGCGATATGCGACGGTCGATAATTGCCGCTGTAAAGATCGTGATCAATGGTCGATGGTCGGTAACTCATGTTATTTCTCCGCGGTCGGTAATGTTAGTTATCGACCGTCGGGATCAACCGCTATTATTTTGTATTATATTAACATGTGTGTGTGTGTAATGTTGCGCTTACCGAAATCTTTCTCCTCTTTAATTTATTGTTTCCAGTTTCTTTTTGTTTGTTTGTGTGACGTTTGCGGATTTGCTTGGATCCGGGCTCTCCGGTTAATGATGTTGTGGGAGGTTGTTGCTCGGGGTCTAATTTGTTAGTTAATCAAAAAAAGATATAAAATAGGTCAAATAGTTGTAAATAAATATGATCTATGGTCAAATAATCTATGGTCAAATAAACACGAATAATAAATAACAAATAATAAATCTGTGGTCAAATGAGTATGATCAAATAATCTATGGTCAACTAAATACGATCTATGGTCAAGTAGCAATTTTCACCTCAACACTGATATCCCCAGGTGTCGGTGGTTTATCCTCCGAATAAACTAACAAATATTGTGCAAACCGGAGTGTATCGTCGAAACTCCTTCAACGCGAAGTCGTCCCGATATTGTTGGATAGGATGGTGAGGTACACAGGTGTAAACACACAAAAATGAAAATGCTCAATTGAGCCTCACGATCGTTACGTTTATTGGCTCAATTCTGGGGAAAAAGCCATTGGCATAAAAAACCCCACACAATTTGTTACACTGTTTTACACTTCACTTGGAGGTTTTTCCGACCTCACAGGGACCAGGCCCGTAACAACAAGGGTCCTCCGATTCCTCCCAAACGCTCGCAACGAGGGATTCGCCCTCGCCCGGGACCAGGCCCGTGTAATTTTCCTCCGATCGCTCTCACCCTCGACGGGACCAGGCCCGTGTCTTGGGGCCCTCCTTACGCTCACCCTCGACGAGACCAGGCTCGTGTCTTGGGGCCCTCCTTTCGCTCTCACCCTCGACGGGACCAGGCCCGTGTCTTGGGGCCCTCCTTTCGCCAATTTCCTCCCCTTAGAGGATTTCGCCCTTACTGGATCCGTGTCCACGTCAAGGGTCCTCTTTTCGCCAAACACCAAACACTTTGTTCACCCTTTGACCCGCTTTGCTCACAACACTCACTAGTACGTCCGAACAGCTCGAGATCTTAAACGCTTCTAAAAAAGAAACCCTTTTGTTTCTTCTCGTTTCGACTCTAGCACTCTCCCCACCACCGACAGCGCCGGGCCCAACGCCATCGATACGGCGAGAGCACATGCGCCAGAAATCGATATTGTTTATCCCCACTATGGACTCGACTGTGTCACTGTGTCTGTGTAGTCAGCACTACTACTAAATCGACTGTGTTGCTACGCAACACGGAGAGTCCGGCTAGCCTGCCGTCACATTTTCGGAAACTGTGGTGTCACGATGGCGTAACCCCGTAATCTATCATGCCTAATCGATTTTCGTCCAGCGATTTCGATCCTCGATTCTGTACTTTAAAGCGCTAAATTCAAATTTGCTGCCGGCCACTTTGGGTCGGTGTTTGGACTGCTTGTGTTACAAAATAGGATTATATATTGCACTTAATTTCGCTATATCTACTCTGTGGTTAAATGACTCTTTATCTGCTTTTATGTATATCATTTCGCTAATTACTCTTTTTTTATAAAACGGCTCAAATGACAGAATTTTCGTGTTATCAAAGTCGATATCGTGATGTGTCTTTTTTACATGCTCTGTTAGTGCTGTGTGATCAGAGTTTGGATGATTAATTCTCGATTTGTGTTCTTGTATTCTCGTTTTCAAGTATCTTTTTGTTTGCCCAACATATGTGCCGGTACAATCTTTGCACGGTATTTTATATACTACTTTCGACTGTAATAACGGGGAGATTTTGTCCTTTGTGCTGCCTGTGATCTTATATATATTATGTTTGTTGTTATTTACCATGTTAATGTTAAGCGGTTTTAAGAGTTTTAAATGCGGATGATGAATCTTCTCGATGTACGGAAAGTTCATGAGACTTTTCGTGTTAAATTCCGGTCTGTTTGTTGGTTGGATTCCTGCCTTGATGGTGGTTATTCTTTTACTAATGTATTTGTCTATTATGTCTTGCGGGTAACAGTTGAGACGAAGTGTAGACTCTATTAACTCGATATTTTCATTGTGAACCCTCGGGTGCGAGAGCTTTACTGCTCTGTCCACTAACATATAAATAATGCCAATTTTTTGTTGTCTCGGGTGACTCGAAAAGTAATTCATCAATCGACCTGACCATGTGGGTTTTCTGTACCAATTCGTTATTATTTTGTTGTTCTCTCTTATCAGCGACATGTCGAGGAAGGGAATCTTTTTGTTAACCTCAGTTTCACACGTAAACTGCAGTTTTTCGTGATATGCATTAAACACATTCAGCGTTTCTTGGATTCTATTTGAAGGTAATGCCATTATGATATCATCTACATATCTTTTATAGAGTGGCGGTCTGAAGGTCAATTTATTTAAGCATGTTTCTTCTAGATCGATCATGACGATATTCGACAAAATTGGGGCGAGGGGAGATCCCATGGGCAACCCAGATATCTGCTTGTATATTTGATTTTCGAAAGTGAAGTATGTCGAATTCATAAGTAAATCAATTGCTTTTTTAGCTCCTCAATTACTGTGCGCTGTCCGAACAGATCGCGTCGTTTTTCTAGACTGTCTAGGACCAATTGCAGTGGAATATTTGTGTACAAAGATGTCACATCTAAGGAAATGAGAACGTGATCTGGTGGAAGTGATATTCCCTCTACTATCTCTCTTAGGGCAAAGCTGTCTTTTATGTGAGACTTGTATTCTGGTAGGTATTTGCTTATTATTTTCTGGATAAAATCTGCTAGTTTATACGTTGGGAAATTTATGGACGAGACTATGGGTCTGTGGGGATAGTTATTTTTGTGTATTTTTGGTAACGTGTAGAGTCTAGCTAAAATGCAATTTTCTGGTTTCAAGTAGCTGTAAATTTCATCGTCTATGAGTTCCTGTATTTTCCATCTGTCTAGCAGTCTCGTGATCGATTTTTGTAGTGACGTGAGAGGATCTCTGTTAACTATGTGGTATGTTGTATCGTCCTGTAAGAGAGATTCTGTTTTCCGTGTGTACTCGTCTTTACTCATGTCGTCATAAGTCACCTGTAAAATAGATAATTACGTTAAAACATTTAACACAAACATATTATTAGGCAATTGAGGGTTCATTAAGTAATAATTCTTTATTTTTTTTATTTATTTATAATTTATTATTAAAAAAGAAAATTGTACACATTGTAAAATACTTACCGATTGCGCACAGTAACCTAACTATTTATAATACTTACCTGTCGCGCAGCTTAACAGAATTACTAACAATTGTTATTGTTATTGTACACTATAACCTAAAAAACAATTAATTACTTTACAATTCTTACCGGTCGCGCATTTTAGCATAATAATCGCATATAATAACCGAAAAACAACTAAAATTAAAAATTGTTGCAGTTGACACGTAACTTAACAATAAGATACAACAATAATTGCAGGATAAACATCTAATATTACTGTATTTTAATTCAAATTTGTGCTTTTATACAGATAATAAACGATTTCTGAAGAGGCCCTGACCAAAGGGCGAAACGTAAAAATTGAAATTGACATCTAATTTCACCACGGCCGTCCGTCGCCGAAGCTGCAACAACCGGTTAATTTATTTTTGCTGTTGCACGTGAATCGAGTGCCTGGTCGTCACAGATGCCCGGTATTAAACGTGTCCACCTGTCGATTCCGAGGTTGCGTCCTCGATTCGAGCGTTCGGTGGTGGCTCAGAGGTGATCTGGGCGTGTACGATTATTCCAGTTAGATGTTTTATTTTGGGTTGTTTTTTTTTTTACATTTTGTTTTCACTGAACATTTTCATTATTACGTTCACATTTTATTTTTAATTACATCCGGTGCACATATCCCACCGCTGCCACCAAAAATATAAAGAACTTGTTACGTCGCGTGAATATATTTAATTTTGTTTTGCTCCGTTTAAGAGCGGAATGCGCCGCTCAGGGATCGGAGCGACATCGGATGCGTTTATTGTTTCGGGGATCGTATAATTATGGGTTTTTGTCAAATTAAAACTTAACAACATTAATATTTATTTTCGATAATTACACAATTGTTCGTGGATCTTTTACACGTTTTATTTTCTTCTAACTTAATTTTGATTTGGTCGTGGTTTTAACTGGTTTTTTTTAAATGTTCGTGTTAGTTACATTTTATTTTGTTTCGGGGACCCGACGCGCGTGTTCGGTCCCCGGGAGTTGAACTCGATTCCGATTTTTGCTCCGGTTGACCAGCTTGGTCAAACCCCGGAGAACAACAGTCTTTCGTGGAGACGAAAGTGGTGCCTTTGGCACCGCCCATTCGTATTTCGAAAGCAGGGCGCTGGGCAACGCGCCTTCGCGAAGCGTGCTGACTTTTTCATTATCACCGTGAGACTGCTGATTCAGCGGTCTCACGGTTCAGCAGTAGCGAGAAGCGCTATTAGATGCTCGGCATATTTTTTTTTATTTCAAATTATTCTTCCAGTCTTTGGAAATTATTAATTTATCCGGACGTAACACTAAAAATAATTATGTATGCTATGGTTTAACAAAGATATGTTCGGTTATATGTTTTCGAATCCAGAATTTATTTCTCATTTAAAACGGCACGCGCGCAACTTCACTTCGTACATGGCACACGCGCAACTTCATGCCGTACATGGCACACGCGCAACTTCACGCTGTACATGGTACACGCGCAACTTCACGTCGTATATGGCACACGCGCAACTGCGCGCCGTACATAGCATTCGCGCAACGTCACGCCGAAGATAGCGCATGAGCAACTCATGCCGTATTACACAAACCTGATAGTGCCAAACACACGTAAACCAAGCGACGTGTTACCTACATAAATAATACCGTCTCGATTTGTCGTCAGTGATCAACGCATCAACCGTAAATAAATAGTGAACTGTGATAATAATAGTGAAAATGAATACTGATATCTTGTGAACGTAATATATGTCTGCTGTCGTATCTGTTCGAAAATCTCCCGTGTCTGTAAAATCATATTTATCTTACTTTATAACCTATACCTGTCATCGTTATCAATGAATCTGTAGTTTCATTTAATCACGTATTTAATCATGTTTTCCGTGGCCGTAAATAATGTAACGCGCTTTTTGAGGGCGTTACAAAAAGGGCACTGTAGTACGGCCTTCTTTGCGTCGATCGCCGACCTCGCGGGACACCCGGCGAACAATCCTCCCCGGGGCACTCTCACCGAACGGAAAAGACTCACTGATATGACTGTTTTTTTATTGTTTTTTTTTAATGTACCCGACGCTGACGAGATGCACCGCGACGAGCGGGAGAGCGCCGTTGGCTACCGTCACCGATTCTCCGGGAGTTGGTAATTCCCGGGTCTCGCCGTTGCTACGCGAGAGAGAAGGACGGAGAGACCCTGCCGCCCGCGAAGAGCCAGCGACGAGTCACTGCTGCGAGGGAGACGGGGAGAGGGGAGCCCTACGGCCGCCTGCGAACAGCCGCCGATCAGCCGCTGTCGCGCGAGACTTCGCGCCTCGCCGCCGTCGTCGTTTCCCCCACCGCGGCGGGCTACTGCTGCTCGGCCGCGTGCTGCTTGGCGCTTTGCGTGAAATTCATCAATCCATGCGTCGCCGAATTATTCGCGGGTCTCTGTCGTTTTCCGGGGATCTCCGGCGATCGCGAACGAGCGCCCTATTCTTTCTTATTTGATCTTTTGTAAAAAATAGGGTCAGCGGCGCCGCCGCCTCGCGTTGCCGATTCGAGTTTCGCGCGCGAAACCGCCCCCCCCCCCCCCCCGCCGCGCGTCAACAGCGTCGTCGTCCCGCGTGTCGCGCTACGCGACCGGTAGTTCGCGCGAATTTGCGGAATTTCGGGTGACGATGGGAAGGGACGGGGAGACGAGCGCGTCGAGACTGGTCATTGTTCGTCCGGCTGGTGTAACGCGAGGTTGGCGTCGACGTCGCGGGGACAGAGATCGACACTTTTCCGGACTCTGGATTACGGAACGAGGAATTTGGAGGTAGGGTCCCTCTCGGAGGTTTCCTCTTGGTTTTAGTGACAGTCTCCGGGTGCGCGGGTGTTGGTTTTTCACGACCGCCCGACGACCGCGGGGTATCCGTCGTGTGCGGGAATAATCGCGGTAGGACCCGTACAGTGCGCGTCATATTATTCTCGAGATCGCGGTGAGAGTGCCCTCGGCTCGCGAGCGATGTTCCCAGCAGCATGTTCCCGAACCGCCCCCTCTACCATTGTACATGCTGTGGCTAGCCGGCCAACCAACTCGTCCCCGTTTTTTTATTTCCACCACTTCGCAGCTGGGCCACGCTAAGAGCGTGGATGGCGCCCCGGACTTAAGGAAAAACCAGCTGACGGGGATTTTTGTCGCCAGCCCGGGTTTTGAGGCTCGTAACTCGCGAGCGCGGTAACAATAAATAGAAGTTAGAATAAAAAATAGAAGTTATTTCTTATTCATTTAGTATAACCTATATAACCCTCAGTAATTTCCGTGCAATTGCAATGCTAAAATGTTTTAACTGCGCTCGCGTTTGTCACCCTATTTCGAAAATACCGCGTTGCACAATCCGTCAAATTTTCAATTTTCGCGGCACTGTCTCGAGGCAAACACGTTACCTCTCTACCATACCGACCGAGACTTTTTAGAGCCGCTGAACTATATAAGAAAGAACGTTGAACTATATTAAATTTAAAGCGTTAAATTACGCTCATTACACATTTCTACGCTGACTGTACTTGGGCACAAAGCTGCGCACGCGTTGTGTACTGCATCTGACAGCTGTAACAAGTTTGAAACGCGTTGATATTATTGCTGTCTGACTGGCAAGCCCATAAGCGTCGTGCTGCTGTTGTTAGCGAGAAGTTGACGTGCCATTATCACAAACGATAAAAAAGTAAGTGTTATCGTATACTAATATACTGAAACAAAATGCTAAATTGTCTTTGTGTATGGGATGAGGTTCGGAGGAGTGGACAATTTGCACGTGTAACTTTCAATAAATAAGAGTTCAGTACTGGACCTGAGATCATTACTAATTTAGTTAGAAATGTAAACCTCAGACATTGCTAAGCCTCTGCAGCAGAGCATGCGTCTCATCATTGGTTTATATCTTGGTTATAAATTGATTTGTCCATGGAGAATGGAGTATAAAGCAGAATTACAATGAATTAGGAAATATGATTCTAATGTTCATGTAGAGTGCGGATGACACTACAAGGAGCCGAAGGCTCATAAGCAAAAGGGAGATGTAAAATTGGGTAATAATGGACTTTATCCTCAGAGATATAATAAATCTCATCAACGGATTATTGATTGTGGTATCTGTTAGACACGTGTATTTATGTCGATGCAGGATGCGGACGTGGTCGGGATCAAAGTAAACAAAGACACCCGCGTTGTCGTGAGAGTGAGGGCGTTCAAATATTCAAGTGAGATGGGCTGTCTCCAGTAGTTCGTGCGAAACTTGAATTTTTGTCGTCCAGCTCTAACTTCGGCGGATTAATTCTCTAATTGCGATACGTAATCGAAATGCGAATTATTATTAAACCTCGTGAGTTGGGCTTCCTCCAGTAGTTCTCTAATAGAAACGACGAATAATAATTTCCTCGAGTGAAATAACGCGCGCAAGAGAAATTACGAAATTCCGAAATAAAATATTATTTGTCCCTTTAACGAATTCCGAGAATTCGGGTTCGCGACAGCGAGCGAGACACGCAAAAACGTTAATCCGTCCTAATCCTCGAGAGCGATAATTTCGGTACGGCGAGGTGCGTTTGACCTACCTACGTGTGCGGATATAATATCGATGAATTTACGAATTATTATTTCGATGCTGCTAGGTACGCAATTGCTCGAAGGTCAACAATTGCTAACGGAATAATAATCGGAACGCGAGAGTATTCGGTGCACAGGCGAAATGAAATTCCGAAATTAAAATATTATTTTTCCCTTTAACGAATTCCGAGAGTTCGGGTTCGCGACGACGAGAGATACGCAAAAACGTTAATCCTGCCTAATCCCCGGGCGCGAGAATATCGGCACGGCGAGATGCGAAAGAAGGACCTACGGATGCAGATAAGAAATAGCAAGTCGCGGGAATTATTATTTCTATATGGCGAGGTACGCGATCTCTCGATGATCTTTCATTGAAACGCGAATAATAATTTTAACATGCGAGTATTCGATGCCCGGGTGAAGTGAAAATTCCGAAATTAAAATAATATTCTTCCTTCGAACGAATTCCGAGAATTCGGGTTCGCGACGGCGAGAGATGGGCAAAAACGCTAATACATCCTAATCCCGTTAGTATGACAATACGAGCACCGCGAGGTCTAGACGACTCGTCGAGACGGGTCTTACAAATACTTGATAAAGTGCGTGTATGTACGTGACTCTATGGCTCTTTGGTAATTAGGTCAATGTTGTAGTTCACAATACGCGCCGCGGGCGAGAATTGGTGAGGAAACAAATCAAGCGCGCAAGTGTGGGTGAGGATTAGATGGATACACTGCTGTCGTTGCGATAACGAGCCCAGTGTCTTACTTTCAGGAGTTGTTGAGCGTGCGTGTTGAAGCAATATCAAGCCGCACGGGTTACAAATGGGTGTACCATGCAGGTCAGATAGGAAAGAAATAGAGAAGACAATAGGTAATGAATCTATTGGAGCTGGGCTGGCTCAAGGAAAGACCGAATGTGTCGAAGCAATATCGAGCCACTCGGGTGAGCTGGGCTTGCTCAAGGAAACTTAGACGTGTCGTAGCAATAACGAGCCGTCTAAGAGTGGGTTTATATTTTTAAGGGTTTGTCCGGATCGGAGAATTGGTAGGTACTGAGTCACGACGTTGGGAGTCGCCGGCTTTTATTTTTTTTAGGAGTCGTCCCCCCACCGGGTACTCGGAGATTTAGGCGGCTGGTGCGGCCGTTCGGTGTAACGGTTGGACGGTAGGTGGTAGCTGGTGGGGAGCTTGCCGCGTGTCGGCGTCTCGGTACTCTGCGGGCGCGCGAGGGGTATACCGCGCGTTTGTGGTGGGGGGTATGCCGTCCCGTCACAATACTAATATGCTAAAATAACCCTGCAATAACTGTTTATTGTTTTTAGGTGTGTCAAGATCATCGAACAACGACTACGATCGACAACGAGTCAACAAAAGAAAAAAAGGCCGCTGTGCGCCAACATAAGGCCGCTGTGCGCCAATATAAGGCTGCTGTGCGCCAAAATAAGTGTGACTAATATTGACTGGTCAACAGAACATAATATTGATAATTTAGTTCATTCCCTTTGCAACTGAGCTGGTTCGTTGCCTTTGCGACTCAATAACATAAGTGGGGTCTCCGTACTTAACTGTGTAGCCCAACAATTGTTTTCGAATTAGACTGTGTGGCAGAAACAAGTGTCTTCGCAGTTAACTGTGTAACCCAACAAGAGTCCTCGCAGTTAACTGCGTAACCCAACAAGAGTCTTCGCAGTTAACTGCGTAACCCAACAAGTGTCTTCGCAGTTGACTGTGTTATCCTTTACACCACTGCGTAGCCCAAGAAGAGCCTTTCGACTTGGCTGCGTAACGTAACAATTGTATTCGCACTTAAGTGCATAACACTTTTTTCTATCTTTCTCTATACTTGTACAAGTTGTAATTAGCAGGTCAAAGATTTGAAATAAAATAATAATATCTATATAATATTGTTTTGTATGTTGTTTGTTTATTTCTAAACTCCTATAGAAGATAATATTAATCTTCTTCAGCGTACCTGTCTGAAATTCGCTAACATTTGAAGCGGATTCTATATATTTGTGATATATTTTTTCAGTTCGAGAATTTTAACTCATATATGAATAAACTAAACAGTTTTCTTTAATCTACCACGAAGATGTCGCTCAACACAACCTCCGCTTTACCTGGAGGCAGTAATTTTCGCATTAGTTTCGAAGAAATAATAAGTAATGGACGCTGGTTACAGGATCAGCACATGGATCGATTTGCAGAGTTGCTTAAGATGACTAACTCTGAGTTTGAAATGCAGAATACATGGAAAATACAGTTTCCTCGTTGGATTGAGCAAGTATCTCCCAACAGAAAGCATATTCAAATCCTGCATAGCTGTGAAGACTTCCGTACAAACAGAGGAGGCCTCTGGGTCTGCTGCTATTACGACACGAAGAAAATTTACATTTATGATTCGATGAACAGCAACAGACTACACAGACATCACAAAGCATACATCGAAAAATTATTTCCATTCTATCCTGTCGAAAACATTGAATTTCGAAATGTGCAGCAACAATCCAATTCCGTGGACTGTGGTGTTTTCTCTATCGCATTTGCAGTGTCGATAGTGCACGGAGTGAATCCTGAAAACATAACATACAATATTTCTGCGATGCGACAGCACTTGTTAAAAATATTCAGAAGCAACACTTTGGATCATTTTCCAAGCTGTGTTGAATCAGGATGTTACAACGTCTACCCAACATTGGAATAGTCGCACGAGAAACATCCAAAATATGAGGCTGCACCACAATCAAATCCGAAACAACAGATTGCAGTTAAAACGCAGAACAATCTACAACAGCATGTAACGAAAAACGGACTGATCATAGTTAAAAAAATCTACCCAACGTTGGAGCAATCGCACAAGAAACATCCAAAAGATCAGGCTTAAGCACAATCAAATCCGAGACAACAGATTGCAGTCAAAACGCACAACAATCTGCAACAGCATGTAACGAAAAACGGACCGATCGTAATTAAAAAACTCTACCCAACGTTGGAGCAATCGCACAAGAAACACCCAAAAGATCAGGCTCAAGCACAATCAAATCCGAGACAACAGATTGCAGTAAAAACGCACAACAATCTGCAACAACGTGTAACGAAAAACGAACCGATCATAATTAAAAAAATATATACTCAGCCCCGGACAAATTATATTACTACTAACGTATCTGCGGTAGTGGTATCATCATCTGATAGCGTAGTTTCAATGTCCGTTAGAGAGAAAGGAATAAGTATTTGCGATGCAGGTGCAAATAAACAAAATCAAGAAAAACGTGAGTGTCGTGTAGTTAATCAGGAAGATATAAAACCCTTTAACGACACATCAAAATTGAAATTGTGCAATGATTTTAATTCACAAACAAACAATATTGCGGGTGCTACGAATATTAATGCGCAAAATGCTTCAAAGGAACATGAGAAATTAATATGGGCTGCTCGAAAGGATCGCGTAAATGAGGCAAGACGTAAGAAACGCGATGCGTTACAAAATTCTAAAATAGAATTTGAGATATTCAAATTAGAAACAAACCACGAAAAAAATGTTTTGTTAACTCCCAATAAGCGGAAGCGAAAGCTTAGTGATAATATTAGCGACAAAAAAAAATATAGATCCTGACAAGCGGATGTCATATGGCAGCCTTTCGAAAGAAAATAAAGGCATGAAACGAAAATTATATGTTTTGAATAGTCATGACAAACCAAATATAAAACGCCCCACAATCAAAGAAGTTAAAGTAGATATACAACCCGTAAATGAAACATCACATTCAAAACAGAACAATGGTATTCATTCACAAGATACTAATAGTGTTTCGAATAATACGAATTCTGGACCTGATTTGCAAAATTCTACTAAGAAACGCGATAAATAAAAATGGGCAGTGCGAAAGGATAGAACAAATAAACTAAAATGACAGAAACGAGCTGTAGTACGACAACACAAGATAAAAACGGCTAAGAAAATATCTGAGAAATATAAAAGCGTTAGGAGCAATGGTATTAACGGGAAACTATTATTCTCGAAAGAACAGTATGTGACTAATATAACTAAAGCAATAGGCGAAAGTTGCATTGAAAATCGTATGGAAGCGGAACGAACAGTTAAATGGTGTTTGCATGTGAGAGAAACATATATATTCGAAATTTAAAAAAAAACTGAAATCTATTCAAGAACACGCCGAAGTTTGTCTGACACAATTAGCTGAATTTATCAACAATAGAGGAGAAGATAACTATTTTATGCGGCTCTGTAAAAAAGCATACAGCCGCGTCCGAGGCTTACTTTGCAGAAACAGTAGATGAACAACCCTTATATTTTCCAGAAGCGATTGTTATGAACAATGAGGGTCACGCGTTGAATATTTTACCGATAAGAAACGACAGGAGAAAATGTGGCTTATCATGGGATTGCTATTCTTTATGTAAATCTGTAGACAGCAAGGTAATAGACACTTATAGTTGTTATCTACAGAAGATTTGCGAGTGTTCCTTACGAAATGTTCAAAAACAGTTTACAAAAATGCATGATTGCACAGCTCGGCTTCATAATGACAAATTAGGACACAGTCATACATGTTACATTGTTCCTACGATCTGTAACTCTCTATTTATATCTGTTGAGTTCTTATCGTCACACTTTCCAAAAGTGCGAATGATGAAAAGATTATTTTACAAAGTACTGTCGTTCCTGCAGAAACTTAATGTTCTGGATGAAGCATTGGATACGACGGACATTACAACATGATATGCTATTGTGCTGCAAGCTCAAAATAATTCTAAGAAGTTTGAAATCTGTAATGAAATTAATATAAATGAGGACTCCATCATTGACACACATTTTGAGGCATTTAGATTCTTGACTAAAAATTCTACTGATGCACCCAAATTCGCTTGTATATCATGTGAAAAATTATGCTTTGAAAAAGATATCGCATCAATCGAAGACTTAAGAAGTCGTATAATATCACCATTTTGGAAAGACTTAATGAAGCATGTTCGAGATCAAGGAATTGACGCTGAGTATGTATGTGACTATTGTTTAAAAAAGTTTCGATCAAACAAGCTTCCACCAACCTGTATTTTGAATAATCCTATTGTAGGGGAAGTTCCGGAAGTCATATCTATCTTGAACGAGTATGAGAAGCTGCTAATCCAACGAGCTAAGACCTTTCAAACAGTTCAGAATATGGGTACGATAGCTAAGAAAAAGATGCCACACAGAGAAATGAATAAGAAAGTTGTAGGAAGAGCGTTTCATTTGCCGTTACCTATTCAAGAAACACTTAAAAAAATGTGTCCCGCAGCAGCTCCTCTTAATCGTGAGCATGAATTGTACATCCTAGTGCGTGGCATACCGACAAAATCGAAAATTGTATGGGAAAACTTGGTAAATATAGAAAAGGTGTTTAAAGCTCTTCTTTGGCTTAAAGAAAATAACCCACTGTACTCGGAAATCATATTACCTCATTCATCCTATCTTTTATTGGATGAAAAATTTCCAAATTCAGAATTTCAACTACAGGCAAATGAAGATTACGACCAAAAAGAGTGTGGGAGCGCTGTAGTAAATTCGAGCAATAATTAAGTCAATGATTACAATAATATATTGAAGAACGTTGAAAAAGAAGAGCCGGAAAGAATTGCACTTCTGACGCAAAAGTCGCAATCTGATCAATACTATGAACATTTCACTATTCATCCAATGTAATCGGATAAAGAAAATAAATCAGCCTCTGAACTTTACCAAATGTTAAAGGTTCAAGACGTACCTTTGCCGAGTTATTACAAATTTCTAGATTTACAATGTTACCCGGATTTGTATCCAGACGGTATTAATGGCCAATGTGAAGAAAGGGCAGTTGGACTAACCGATTTCGAATACTTTAGATCTAAATTCATGTCAATGTACGGGAGGTTTAGGCGTAATATTCAATAGTTATTTTATGCATTGAATGATAATAACATTCGCCAATTAAACAGTGGCATATATCATAAGCTGAATACCACTAACGCTAAACAGCGATATACTGCTGGCAGTTACTTACAACAATTATCGAAAGGAGAGATAGAAGGAAATTTAAATACTATATTTGGGAAACTTCGAAATACTGAACAGTTCTGGAGAAAACGTAGATCGCATTTGAACTGCATGATTGAACACTATGGGCCTGCAACGTGGTTTCTTACTTTGAGTCCCAGCGAATATTTATGGACAGATTTGATCGAATATCTTCGCGAAGTGAATCCTTCAATGGCTCACAGGTCTGCGAATGCACTAATCGCCGTCGATCCAGTATCAGTATCAAGATTTATGGATAAGAAATTCCATACTATGTTAAATTTCATATGCTCAAAATCGAACCCAATTAGGGAAATAATACATTACTTTTGGCGGCGTGAATATCAAACTAGAGGAACTCAACATTTCCATTTATTAATATGGATTAAGGATGCACCAATTCATGGTGTATCTTGTACTGAAGAAGTTGTCACTTTCATTTCACGATATTGTACGTGCAGGGTACCTGAGAAAAACGTTTCTCCAACATTACATCGTCGTGTTATGACGCACCAAAATCACAACCACAATAGTTATTGCATGCGTTCTAAGAAAACAAAAAACAGTACTGTTCGTGCGTGTCGTTTGGGTTTCCCTCGTCCTGTGACCAATAAATTTATTATGAGAAATGTAGCGACATCCGTGGCTGGTAGACGACAATTGAATTCTAAAAGCAGATTGTATGATCTTCCAAGATCTGAAAAAGAAAAACATATTAATGATTATAATCCTATAATTCTTTGTGCTTGGGAAGGCAATATGAACATTCAATTTATTGGAGAAATATCTTCATTGTTGTCTTGGTATTGCACCAAGTATATTTCGAAAAAAGAGAAAAGTTATGTGGCGGAAGTATTTGACCATATAAACTCAACGAAATCATTGAGCAGTTTTCTTTGGAATGTTGGTTTACGAATGCTGTGTAATAGAGAATGCGGTGCTCCCGAAGCTGCGGACACGCTTTTAGGGTTTTCGTTATTTGGTACAGATCCATCAACCACTATTCGATGGGTAGATGTTAAGGTAGTCCTTGCGCCTGGTGTCGAGTTCGCATAAGTTTTCGAAAATTGAGAGATAATTGCAACCATTTCTCGATAATATAAAAATCTGAAAAAAATCATGCAAATTAAAGGCACTGAAAAGATTAATTTTGCATAATAATAATTCGAAAATGTTATTAACAAATTGATGAAAAAAAACATTGTTTAACAAATATTTCGATGACCCCAGTTTTTTTGTGGATGAAAATGATTCCTTCGTTTTTCTGAATACGTATGAATTTTTTCAGATTTTAGAGTTCACTTTGAATTTTCACATATTTTCCCTATAAAAACACACGAATTTCAAAGTGAACTCTAAAATCTGAAAAAATTCATACGTATTCAGAAAAGTGAACGAATCATTTTCATTAAAAAAAAGTTGGGTCATCGACAAATTTGTTAAACAATATTTTTTTCATCAATTTGTTGATAACATTTTAGAATTATTGTTATACAAAATTAATCTTTTCAGTACCTTTAATGTGCATGAATTATTTCCGATTTTTATACCATCGAGAAATGTTCGTAATTCTCTCTCAAATTACTCGAATTTATGCGAAATGAATATCGGTCGCAAGGACTACCTTAATATCATAAGAAGTCGGAAATTGAAGCCTTATAAGGAAATTTGTCTTATGGCTGCAGAATCAACAAATATTTTCTGTCCAAGTTTGGTAGATTACTATTATCCAACAAGGCCTACGAAATTGAACAATATAAACTTGTACGATTTCGCTAAGTGGTATGACATAATTATTGTTGAGCCGAAACGTAAGGTTGAATATTACGAGTTAAGTGACGGGAAATTTTTGAGAAAACGCAAAAAGGGTTATCTAATTAGTCACTACAAAAATGATGTTAGCACTCAACCTGAAAGATACTTTTTCGCATTGTTGTTGCTATTTCAACCATGGAGAGATGTAGATCAACTCAAGAATAGATGCGACACTTACGCAGAGTCGTTTCTGTTTGCAGAATCGCAGCTTAGCGAAGCTTTACAATATCACGAGCGACTAGCTGAAATTAAAGAAAATTTTAACCATGCTTCTGTCAATCGTCAAACGTTGATGACGGTTGGTTCGGCAAAAAACATGTTTTGCTATTTGGTGACCTTCTCCAATTAACGCCCGTGCATGCAGAACACGCGTTTATCAAAGTTTCCGCGTCCACGGTTGAAAAGCTATTGGATTCCTTAGGAAGTGCTGACATTTGGACGAATTTGTTCAGTTATTATGAGCTGACGATTAATATGCGACAACGAAATGATACTTCGTATAGAGAACTGCTATCGAGAATTCGTTTGGGAATCATGACGGTAGCAGATGTCAAAGTTTTAGAGTCGAAAAAAAATACATTTCTCTTCGATAGAATTTGGCGATAGAATAAAAGAATTGTGTGATTATATTAACAAATTACCTTGTGATATTGTGTGCTTACTGCCCACGCGACACAGGTGTGATGTTTTGAACAAAAGCATGATAGATCGTATATCCACGAAAGAGATCAATTTAATTGCTCGTGATTCTATAGATTGTGCTCCATTCAATAAAAAGAAAGCTTAGAAGATATTAGCACGCCATGATGAAGATAGTTCTTGTACTGCTGGTCTTGATAGAATTATAACCATTAAAATTGGAGCAAAGATTATGCTTAGGCGAAATATTGACGTCACATTAGGACTTGTTAACGGAACAATCGGTAAGGTAGTATCCGTTTCTCAATCACTTGATAAAGACGATGTAGATAAGATTAAAATTATTTTAAGTTCAAGATTAGAATATGAAATAGAACGTGTAAGTGTAAAGTTTCAAATAATGGATGCAGTTTATGTTATCCGTAAACAATTTCCTTTGTGTCTAAGTTACGGTATTACAATCTATAAGAGTCAAGGGTTAAGTTTAAATAATGTTGTAATAGATGCTGGAAATGCAATATTTAGCTGCGGTCAAGTTTACGTTGCACTTTCGCGAGTTACTTCTTTACAGGGGTTGCACTTAATTAATTTTGATCATCGTTCTGTAAAAGCGAGAGAATTATCTGTGATAGAATACAATCGCTTGAGACAACTTTATCGCCCAGATCTTGCACGATTTAAAGTTTCCGTTCAACGCGCTCCGAAATTTCCCGATTTCATTTGGGCGGTCCCTAAACAAGTTGCAGAGTTTGAGCAACCGCAGAATGACGCCAAGGCAGGTAAGGATGTTTGGCATGTTAATGGACTTCAGAATACCGATGCTGTGTACTGCTATGCCAATGCTACTATACAGTGCATGTTCAATTGCAAAACGATCAGAGAAGAACTTTTCAACAGTGGCTGCGACGAAAAAAATGCAGTAGTACTTCTTCTTCGTGCATATATGGGACGACACAAAGATTTAAATACATTTGCCATAAGACAATTCGTTGGTGCGCCGTTTATTCAAAAGAAACAACAACATGCACCAGAATCAAGAGACGCGGTAGCGTCTCGACGCCAAGTATTAAAAGAAATCTATAATGCCGCCTCACGAGACTCTCACGACGAGACGCTAGCGCTACTCTTACTTTACAGCACGTTCGTCCTTTTTCGTCTGCTACGAAATTCTAACTGGAATTATCTGAGTCAACACGTCGCGAACGCCAAATGTGTCAGGTTCAATATTTTTTCTTTTTTTTTCTTTCCAATGAACCCTATTTCAATCAAATCGGTGACCGCAACGCTAATATCTGGCCACTTACGATTTCGATTCTGTCAAAAACTTTTCGTCCGCACTCACACAACATCGATGCGAATTTGTCCGATCCGTATACGTGCATGGCGTGTACCAGCACACTCTCACTTCGTCTGTAACTCTAATTATCTCAGGCAATACATCGCGGGCGCTAAATGTGTCAGCGCCAATATTTTTTATCTTTTTCCGCCTTATTAATGAGACCTATTTCGATATAATCGGTTCCCGAAGTGCTGATATCTGGCAAAATGTCACTTTTGTCTGAACTCACACATCGAGACAGATTTGTCCGATTGCATATACGTGTGCATCCGTGTAAACGAACAACGCACACATAACATAACAAATGGCGCCCGCAGCGGTAGCCTGAAGACGTTGCGGCAACGATCGTCTATCGACCAGCTCGCTCTCGTCGTCTGACATAATCGTCGTCTGACAGTAAAAAAGTGACAGGGTCGTACACTCTACTGTAGTGTAATGAGGACTCTAGTGTAATGGTTTGTCTATCGTATCAATAAAAATAATCGATGTGAAGGAAAGACGCGCACACAGGAGCGACGGCCCCAAAGTCATGAGATCGCGATGATCGTGAATCACCTGAGCGGACCGGCTGCTCCCGACGTGTGACAAAAAGTGAGAAGATCGTGCGTGATTATTAGTTTAACATTTACTATCGAGTGTAATGATTTAATAATAATCTCGCGTCTTAACGCAAAAGTGTCTTTTCAAAGCAACAAAATCATCATGTGGAGGATACTTTATCCTGTCCATGAAAGATCGATTTTTTGAGGTTATATTTTATGTTAATTTGGACTAATTGTCATGTTGGAATAATTTATTGTTGTATTTTTAGACCTTTCCATTACTTATCCGTGATAGAGCACTAACTATTTGGTGTCTTGTAGACATAAAGAATGCAGAGGATAGACGTGGTGAAAATGGTTTGTCCACTGGCGGAGCATAACAGTGAACAACGTCAATTGCAAGAAGGGCGATCTGACCATACGCCCAATGAGCCCTGTCGTTGCATGCATGTATTGTAAATGGTTTTCAAAAAGATGTGAAATAAACCAAAAAATGTTTTTTCAAAACAAAAATGGTACGCCAAGTATTAAAAGAGTAGCCGTCTCTCACAAAAAAACTCTCCCAAAAAAACTCTCTCACCAAAAAAAACTCCCAAAAAATATCTTACAAAAATATTAACGAATTAATATATTAGCCAAGTAAAACTCCTCGGTAAAAAAAAAAAAAAAAACTTGGTGTACCAGCATTTTACTTCTCGTCCTTATTTCAATGAACTATGTGCGGAAGCAAAACGCTGGTACACCAAGTTTTTTTTTTTTTACCGAGGAGTTTTACTTGGCTAATATATTGATTCGATAATATTTTTGTAAGATATTTTTTGGGGTTTTTTTTTGGTAAGAGAGTTTTTTTTTGTGAGATTCTTTATGCGTCTGTGCGGCAAATATAATGATGTTAGAAATGCAGTTGAACATAAATTAACTATGAAAACAGTATGCCATGGGTGTCAATACACGACGACCCTCGAAGAACAACCGAATTATATATTACTATTGACGGTGCCACAAGTTAAAAAAGCCCTAACTCTACAGGAGTGTATAGATTATAATATATCGTTATGGAACCCTATCGTCGAGGTATGCGATCACTGTGGAGTAGGGAAGAAAATGATTAAGACCAGTACATCTACAGCTAAACAAGTGTTAGTTGCTCAACTTCTTTTGACATCCGTAAACATAGATACTTCACAAATTATAAAAATTCAATGTGATATTAAAGCTGTCCCTACTACTAATGTTACCGTTTGTACCCAAAAATATAAAGTAAAGAGTGCCCTGTTTCATCATGGTCCAGACGTTCACACAGGTCATTATACAAGTATGTTGAGATCTGATAAGACTGCTTGGATTTTCGTAGATGATACAAAAATTGAGAAAAAAAATTGGCCGAGAAATGCTAAAGATTGTTATATGCTGTTTTTGGAACAGATTCGAAAATAACTATGTAGGTGTCGGAAGTGTCAGAGTCTTACACTATACTTTACATTTATATTGCTTGATTCCATTATTGTATTAGCAACTCCGCCATTGCCGGTCTCAAGCCCGGATGAAAAAGGAGGAGGGTTTATTTTTTATTTTCGCTTAAGGGGACCGAGTCAGTTATAAAAGTTTGTTTTCATTATAAGGTCTACATTTTTCTCACCGATGAAAATTTGAAGTAATGATGAAGATTTGAAATATTGATATTTTTTTAGGATCAAAGCGAAGGATTTTTTTTGCACTGGACCCACCAGTTGGGTCGATGGGTTGCATGAGTCTAGAAATAGGGGTTTGTCATACTGCGCATAGTCCACAGAAAATGTGGGAAATGTGTTTGCGAAGAGACTGAACTGTAGCGTAGGCAAATCCTATGATTAATTTCTTTGGACTATGCTCAAAGTGAAAAATCCATATTTCTGGTTCCGAAGTAACCAGTTGATCCAACTGGTGAGTCCAGTGATTTTATCAGTAAATCCAGCAGTCCTATAATCATTCGCTGTAATAAAAACAATATCAATATTTCAAATGTTTTCATTGGTTATGACTGATTCGGCCCCCATAAGGTAGTTCTGCAAAGGAAATCAAAATACGAACGAATTTTTTTCAATGAAAATATTTTATTTAATATATTTTTTATTATAAAATTAAAAAATAAATTCATGGCCGTCCATGGCCTCGATGCGGCTTCGCCATTTCCTTTAACAAGGAAGCGAGACGTCGGTGTTGCTCGCGCTCGCGCCTCCTCACCTGCCGACCAGCCCGCTGCCACCGGGCCGGTCTTGTTCTCACTCCTAAAATCAAAATTATCATTCGTTATTGACATATCAAATGATAAAAAAAACTATAATAAGCCATTCGTCATAAAAATGGCATTTTTCTAACTAATTTATTCATTAAATTATCGTACCTCGATTTTCATCTCCTCTGGCTGCCAACTGGAAGCCAGAGGAGGTCGCAGTGTTTCCTGATTTAGCAGGAGGCTGCTGCTCTTTACCCTCCTCGGCCTCCAACACAGCAACGTTTCTTTCATCGGGTTCGTCTGAAACAAAACAACAATATATTTTTTTAATGGGTTGGTTAATGGATATCCAATCTATCCGAAAAATAGATATCGTGTCCGAGAAGGATCGTGTCTCGTGGCATATTAGAAATAAAGACTTACTCATATCGTCCACTTCCAATACGATGTCGTTGAGTTTCGGCAGTAGAAAAGAAAATTCTTGTGTGAGACGAATATTGGGTTCATCAATAACGATATTATGATTTTATAAAAACTTACGAGATTGCTGTCAGCCATGTTGTCCGTCGGAAAGGTTTTTAATAATGGCCATAGAGAAGCAAAGATGCGTAGATATAGAGAAAGAGGGAAAACCCTCACGTCTCGAGACGTCAGTACGTTTTCCGAACTACAGAGGGCTACCGCGCGAGCCGTCAAGTATTCCCCTCTTTAGCTACTTTTCAGGTATTATCGCTTTTTTATAGAGATTGTTGAAAAGATATATCCGACGGACATGGCGAACGACAACAATTTCGTAAGTTTTTATAAACTTATAATATCGTAATGTATGGAACTAATATTCCTCTCACTGAATCATTTTCTTTTTATAGCCGGAACTCGGTGACCTGGACTTACCCGATTTTGTTAGTTTTTTTCGAAATTTGTAGAGGAAGACGATCTCGAGATCGACATTTGTCACATCTAATGACTTTTTTCTTTCAGGGGACCTGCCAGACGCCGATCAGGATCCGGACGACGGCGTCGAGGGCGAGCCGTTCGAAAAAAATAAAGGACGAGGTCAAGCGCGAGACGTGCCTCTCGATGGGCAGGGATCTGCAAATAATAATCGTGGCCGTGGTGCAGGAGCACGGGGACGCGTGTTGCCCGTCCGTGTCGATCCGTATGGCCGAGGGAGGGCTCGTAATAGACAAGGTAAGATTTGAATAAATTGTTTCATTTTTCGTGCTTAAAGTAATGTGAACAACACTTTACAGTGTTTGTGATTACTTACTGAACAGTAGTATCACATCATCTTAACCTAAATTTTGCAATAAAATTATGAATAAGGATTCTCCTAACCTGGGTATTTTTTTATTTTCAGACGACCACGGAGTAGGACGTGGGCGCTGGCGACAAGCGCGCTCTCATTACAACGCTCAGGCGCGGCTTGTCGATTTGCTATATCAAATGGCCAATCCTTTCCGCGGTGTTACGAGCCAAGCGTTAACCCTAGCTCGACTCGTTTTGGAGCGTTCTCATTCGCTCGCTTCTTACTGCTGCCTGGCGAATAGAAATTCGTGCCTGAGCACCGGGAATCAGAGTTCGGTTTGAACCACCTTCTCTGTTTGAATTTAATAACACAATATATTTCTTCGTAATTTGATTATTTTTAATCAACACACATCATTTATTACAAGCACCTTTAAATAAAACACTCTAGAATTATTATTTTTCTTAACTATTAATACACCATATTGTACAAATAAAGCGATATAACCTCTGTTTGAATTTTATATGTACACTAGATAAAACTAACTCGCGACGAAAAAAGCTATTTGTTCGGAAGCGATGTTGCAAACGCGAGAGTTGTCATGAGACTGTCTGTTTTGCGCCGTGACTCTAAGTTCGGATCTTCTCAAGCGGGAGATGTAAGCTTTTCCATGATTGGTTAAGGTCAAAGGTTGGGGGTAGCAACCGAGGGTGGAGTGCACGTGACCGGCAAAGTGGCGGGGCCGCGAGGCCCCGACGCTGGTGGGCAAAAAGGGCCGTGAGGCTCGGCGGCCAGCGTCCACGTGACAAAAACCAGACGCTTGCTTCGCGACTCGCGTCGGGTCTCGCCTCGCACTCGTTGGTGCAATAAAACATTTGGCGACCAGCTTCGGTCAGCGTAGTCGCTCGAGAGCAGGATATATGACTGCAGGGTTTCCCTGTAGCGAACATTAAGGGGAAAGAAAACCAAGAACTATTACTTGTTCTGCAACCGGGTCCTCCGGTTGAAACTTTTGACTCCCTTGTTGGTGACAGGTCGTCTAGTGTGAGGTTAGAGAAAACTGTGAAGCGCAAAATTAAAAGTCACAAATAGAACAGAACGCCGAGAATGGTCTCTTACAACAAAACGAGTTTTCACTCTCACCTCTTCATGTTTTTTCACTGAATCTACCACTAATTAACTACATTTTTACTAAAAGTTTCAACCGGAGAAGCCGGTTGCACGTGTTCGTCGCAGCTGATCCGCCGCGAGGATCTAGTTCAGTGCCGGTCGATTCACCGTATCACCCCGGCCTACCGCAACGGAGAGGCGCAAATTTACGAAACCACAACATTTTTAATAGCGAACGTTCCAAACAGTAAAAAAAACTCGGCTAATGAACTCTCCGACCCATTTTTCTTAATAGTAATAAGTAAATAACTAACCTATATCGATGGAAAAGTCAAAAACGACAAACAACATATCACTGCTCGCAAACGACCGAAATTCGAATTTAATAAACTAGTTATCCCCACAAAATTAACTATTTTCCAGTAATTAACAGATAAGACAGTGTGAAGCACTCATATCATTATTCCCCGTAAATAACAAGATATTACAAAGCAATTCCTTAGGGGAAACAACCATAAACGAAAGTTACAAGTTATATTACCAAAATTACCGGTCATTTACGGACAGAGACCTGTGTTATTAGCGCCTTAAGGGGGGAAACCGGTTTAGGAGGCCGAAATTTTGGTGTTTTTCGTGAATTTTTTAAATAGGGAAGGAATAATCTGAAATTGTTTAAACTTGGAGGGTATTTTATTCATGGTTTGACGTACACTTTAGAATTTTTTTCAAGTAATTTCCCCCGGAAATAGTGGCGTTAGAACGTGCTGTCCATGGACGATTGCCACCCAAGTATTTTGCTGGCGGGAACTCCTGAAATCGCAATTTTTATCTGTAATCATCCAATTTTTTTTTTCTCGTTAACAACATATTTTCTAAGAATATGAACCTAAATCTGGTAAAAAAAAAAATTTCATGTTTTTGAAGAGTTTGAACACGATATCATTGTTTTACACCATATTTTTTCACCTTTTTTGCATAAAAAAAAAAATTTAATAACAATATAATCTCAGATTTAGGTTCATATAGATTGGAATCGAATAAAGAATATTCACAAAAAATTTCAGAACGATTGGTCAATAACTTTTTTAGCTAGAACGCCCACCAGTTGAAAAAAAGGCGTTTCGAGAAAAACGCGTTTGAAATAAAATGAAGCGAAAACAAGACATTCATGGCAGTAATTAATTATATAAAATGATCAGCGGTTAATCGGCTATGCCAGCACCATATAGCAGTCCCTCTTCTTGTTCGTACGCGTCATTAGGTTGCGATTTCAAGGAAATTGTATTGAATCAAGGAAACTTTTTCTCTCGGTGTACCGCGCGCTTCGGCGCCGAACCGAAGGGCGGTCACTCAAGTGCTCATAACATCGGAAATAATGCGAATTTTGGTTTCAAATTTTTACCACATATTCTTGAGGAGTTATACTAACAATTTCTGCAATAAAAAAGTCGATTTTTTGATCGGTCTAAACTGTTTTCCCCCCTTAACTGCACTTTACGAAAAAATAGTGCCACTTAAAAATAAAATAAAATGTATCGACCGCGATACGAAAAAATGTATCTCCTCCCACAATTTTTAATATTCTGACCTGCCAATTTTTGTGCGTGCTTCGCATACTATTCTCAACAATTAAGCGTGACAGATTTTTTATATCATTTTTTTTGGGTATTCTGAAAAATCGAGAGTGCGAAAAAATCGATGTTATTTTTTCGGTTCAAAATATGTTTCGAAGAGTAAGAAAAGGCATCTAGGTGCATCTTTTCAGATTTTTTGTACGATTATTTCCAATAGCTCAATCTCGCCGCGGCCCCCCCCCCCTTAAGTGGTTTGGATTTTATGCTATTTTGAATTTTTCAAAAAATGTAGATTTTCACTCTAATTTCCGCGAAAGTTAAGAACGTAAGATGAAGGGTTGTGCCTAATCTAAATGAGATGTAACGGTGTTTGTTACAGTGTTTTTTTTGTGTTATATGACCGTAACATGTGTTTCGTATGAAAAATGTAAGAAAGCTGCAAAGTAGAACTTTGCACATTGCTTTCTCATTAATTTTCGTTTTTCACAAAGCTTCCTCTATGTGGAAGCCAAAATTGATAAACAAGCTTCTTCATAAAGGTGGCTTTGTGAAAAACAAAAATTAACGGGGAAGCAATGTGCAAAGTTCTACTTTGCAGATTTTTTAATCTTTTTTTTTTACGAAAAAAAAGTCGTACCGATAAAAGTGTTGTTATGGGTGAAAGCTACGTCATATTTAGCAGTGAAATCTGCTTTTTTTATCGGTATTACATTTTTTTGTTTGCACAGTGTTAAAAAAATAAACCATGTCGAATCAATTCGACATGGTTGATTTTTTTTCAACGTTATTTCAACGTTATTTTCAAGGAAAATAAACAACATTTTTTATTATTTTAATGTTTTTTTATTTTATATTTTACATCGCTTCGGCCCCGGTTAGCCTCGAAGATTATAGTGATGTGTTTTCTTTTTTTTGTCTTCGTCGTCGTCGTTGTTGTTGTTGTTGTTGTTGTTGTTGTTGTTGTTGTTGTTGTTGTTGTTGGCGGCGTTCTCGTGAAGGAAATCCGCCGCTTCCAGGCTGTAAATACATTCGTATTAATCAATAAAATCAAATTGTTTTTTTCTTGCAATAAACAAGTTCAACTTACTCTTGGCGACCATCCCGTTCAAACATCTTCCGTGCTTCGATGGCCTGGCAGGCGGAAAACCCCACCTCGAAATGTGTTTGGCTGAAAAGAAAAAAATGTAAATATTCGTTAAGAATCATCAATGTTATTAAAATGAATTGTTCCTGCGAACTCTCAAACTGGTTCGCTGTGCTGTTTTACCATCAATGATATAACAGCGGAGTGAACAAATTTGAAATTTCTCAGGACCGACACATTTTCATATTGCCATATGTGCTTCGCTCGCAATGACATTGATCGGTGTCAGATGATGTTGTTACGTAGAATGTTGTTACGTATTATGTCACTTATATTATAAAGAATGCACCGGTCCTGAAAATCCATCGTTCCTGAGACATCTCAAACTTTTTCACTCACTTAACAATCAATGAGCTTACAAGAGATGCATCAATGTTCTAACAGCGGAGAGAACAAATTTGAAATGTCGAAGGAACAATGCATTTTCAGGACCGGTGCATTCTTTATAATATAAGTGACATCCTACGTAACAACATCCTACGTAACAGTAATAGAGATGCATGGTATAACAGCGGAGCGAACAGATTTTGAATTTCTCAGTAACTGTTCGCATCACTGTTAGTCACTGGTGCATCTCTATATTTGCCACTACACCGGTGTCAGTAATAAATAAAATCAATTACTTACTATTTCGAGTTGTCACCAACGGTCCTGTCGTCGCAGTTCTCATCGAGCCACCATATCAGGTGTACCGCGTTCGACCGAATGAATACACGAATGTATTCGACGCGTTTTTTGTTCGGTCGAACGCGGTACACGAAGTCGACGATTGCGTTTATTGCCCATGCGGGCAAATTTGGCGACGAGCCGTTTTCCAAATGCGCCCGAATTCTCTCCTCGCATTGGGCGAATATGCACAAAAATCGCCCGAACGCGTCGCTGTTCTTCATAAAGTCTTTATAGTACCGCGGCCTTTTCGCCAACTGTTCGCTTCTGTACGATTTCTCGAAATATTGTGGCACTGTCAATAGTTCAACGCTCGAGATCGTTATTCTTACGGTTATTGTCGAAGCGCTGTCTCGCCGTCTCGTACTTTAAGGGGGGAAACCGGTTTAGGAGGCCGAAATTTTGGTGTTTTTCGTGTCATCAACCAAATTGTAGGTTATGTTCACCAAGTTTTTGGTTACGTACTGTAACGGAACGGCTATACCCCCGACGAGTTTCTCCGAAAAGTCGTCACTATTCGGGGAATCTCGTCGCGGAGCCGAGTGTTCGAGCGCTCCCCACTCCTCGCTTCGCGTGACGCCTCGATCATCGGAGGCAGCGAGCGTCACTCACTCAGATACTACCTTCCTTACCGCACAGATGTGCCCCCACCTAGTAATAAGTCCTGTGTGGCCCGCGTGATAGCCCCGCCAGCCACACTGTCCTACTGGGAATAGCCCAGATTTCCGTTTTGTTCCTGTTTATTGTTGTTGAGTCCTAAGTGATTCGATCCTTGAGCCTTGCTCCTCAACAACAACCGTAAAATGTCTTTTGTGATCTGTTCACCTATTTCCTCTCCTTTTTCCCTACAGTTCGATGATGATAACTCAATCGCACTCGTAGACCGGAGGGAATTAATTTTCTTATTCCGAAGAACGAGGCGAATGACTGCTGAGGACGCCTCCAAAACACATAGATTTATTCTCGGGTCCAGTACACGATCCCTGTCGCTTCCCGATAGTGGAAATTACTAGTAAATTAGGATTTCGAGTATCCTAATTCGCGATTTCAATAAAATAAAATTTTATTGAAATCGCGAAACGTTTCAGTACCATAGTACTTAGATATGTTCACCAATAACTTCGATGGTTTAACCAATGATTATCTTCTTGATTTGACTTGACTTAACTATAACATAACAGATCAGCTTGCGCGAGAAACACCAATACGACTTATCGCGAATGAGCCAAACGTTGACAGACCGGGTGCCGTCAGGCATATCGTTTCTTTAAATCAAGGAGATCATGTCTTTGAAATTCAAATAAGAGGAGATGCAAACCCGAAATGACGCGTACGAACAAGAAGAGGGACTGCTATATGGTGCTGGCATAGCCGATTAACCGCTGATCATTTTATATAATGAATTACTGCCATGAATGTCTTGTTTTCGCTTCATTTTATTTCAAACGCGTTTTTCTCGAAACGACTTTTTTTCAACTGGTGGGCGTTCTAGCTAAAAAAGTTATTGACCAATCGTTCTGAAATTTTTTGTGAATATTCTTTATTCGATTCCAATCTATATGAACCTAAATCTGAGATTATATTGTTATTAAATTTTTTTTTATGCAAAAAAGGTGAAAAAATATGGTGTAAAACAATGATATCGTGTTCAAACTCTTCAAAAACATGAATTTTTTTTTGTTTTACCAGATTTAGGTTCATATTCTTAGAAAATATGTTGTTAACGAGAAAAAAAATTTTGGATGATTACAGATAAAAATTGCGATTTCAGGAGTTCCCGCCAGCATAATACTTGGGCGGCAATCGTCCATGGACAGCACGTTCTAACGCCACTATTTCCGGGGGAAATTACTTGAAAAAATTCTAAAGTGTACTTCAAACCATAAATAAAATACCCTCCAAGTTTAAACAATTTCAGATTATTCCTTCCCTATTTACAAAATTCACGAAAAACACCAAAATTTCGGCCTCCTAAACCGGTTTCCCCCCTTAACGACTTTTCAAGTATTCTGGCAAAAGTGAAATTTGACTGCTTCTAATCCTCTTTTCAGTTTTTGAGTCACGTCGTTTTACAGACACTCGCATCTTCTTACTTTTAGTTTCTACACTTGCGTTGCAGCTTCTTTCGTTCCAACGCTGGTACTATTTACATTTGCATTTTACAGTTTGCAGATGTGGAGAGAAGCGTGTACTTTTCCCTGACGCTCTCCAGTTTATTATTGTTCTTGGCATTCGCCCGTGCCCTTGGGGAAACCAGGGTAAAACCCGAGGGAGAACAATTTAACATTGTAAATCAGCATAATTATGTACAAATACCTCGATATATTACAATGTTCTTATTATTATTTATAGATGAATTAATGTTTAGGCCTGTGTCATCGAGTAACGGGTTGCTCATGATTTGAATACGCTTCTGATTTTACGCCATAGGTGGCAGATACGTGACGAGCGTGCGCTCGTCACAGCGGTCGAGCCAGGGCACCACCACGAGACTGATACGTGTGACCTATTAATTAAAATCGTTTGTGCTTTTAATATTCTAAAATAAATATTTTCAATTAAATTTCTTGTATTCTATTATCGCTGTGATCTTCCCTTTCGCAGCAACTCTTCCCTCAACTGCGATCTTTCCTTTCACTGTGACCCTTCCTTTTGCTGCGACCCTTCCTTCCACTGCGAACCTTCCTTTCGCTGAGATCCTTCCTGTCGCTGAGACCCCTTCTGTCGCTAAGATCCTTCCTTTCGCTGGGATCCTTTCGCTGAGATCCTTCCTTTCGCTGAGAACCTCCCTTTTGCTGAAATCCTTCTTTTCGTTAAGATTCTTCACTGAAAAAAAAAGTTCTTAGTGTGAATGTTAGAGCTGAATTATTGAAATGTCTACACGGTATGAATGAAAAAAGCTAATCAATTTTCAATAACTTGGCTCTAACATTGATACTAAGAACTTTATCTTGTCAGTACAATGAAGAAATTAAAAAAATATCTCAACGGAAAGGAGGATCTCAGCGAAAGGAAGGATCTCAGCGAAAGGAAGGATCTCAGTGAAAGGAAGGATCTCAGCGAAAGGAGGGATCTCAGCGAAAGGAAGGATCTCAGCGATAGGAGGGATCTCAGCGAAAGGAAGGATCTCAACGATAGGAGGGATCTCAGCGGAAGGAAGGATTGCAGTGGTGAAAAAACACAAGAAATGAAATTGAAAATATTTATTTTTTAATATAAAAAGGCACAACCAATTATAATAAATGTTTCATATATTCGCATCTATTCTCTCGGTGGAGCCTTGGCTCGACCGCGGTAGGGGTTGGCCATTAGGAACAGCAGGACGATAAGCCGCTCCTGAGCGTTGTAATGAGAACGTGCTTGTCGCCAACGCTGGCGCCCACTTCTTGCTCCTTGTCTATCTGAAAATTAAAAAAATATCCAGGTTAGGAGAATCTTTATTTATAATTTTATTACAAAATTTAGGTTAAGATGATGGGATACTACTGCTTAGTCAGTAATAACAAATACTGTAAAGTGTTGTTTACATTACTTTAAGCACGAAAAATAAAACAATTTATTTACATCTTATCTTGTTCATTACGATCCCTGTTTCGGCCGTACGGCTCGACACGGGCGGGCGACACATGTCTCCGACCTTCTGCACCACGGCCACGATTATTTTGAGCATTTTCCAGCCCGTCGGGAAGTACGTCTTGCGCTCGATCTCGTTCACTGGCTGTCCGCGCCGGCTCGCCCTCGACGTCGTCGTCCGGAACCAGCTCCTGGTGGAGTGACAGGTCGTCTGAAAAAAAGAACAATAATTTTTTTAATGAATGGCTAATGTTGGCCACTTGAACTCATAAATATCGATCTCGAGATAGTCTTACTCGGCAAATTTTGAGATTTAGATAATAATTACCCACGTCATCTATCTCCACTTCCAACGCAATGTCATCGAGATTTATCTGTAAAAAAGGAAATTATTTAGTTAAATGTATATTGGTTCCATAAATTACGATGTTATGAGTTTGTAAAAACTTACGAAAATGTTGTTGCCTGACATGTTGTCCGTCAGAGACCGTTTAAATAATGGCTAGGAAGAAGCAATAATGGATATTGCGAAGGAGGGGAATTCCTCACGGCTCACGCGGTGGCCCTCTGCAGTTCAGAAAACGTACTAACGGCTCGATTGGGGATACGTCTTGGGCCGTTAGTTTTCCCTGTTTCGCTAAATCTCTCTTTCGCTTCTCTATGCCCCCATGGAAAAAAGGTAGGTGTAAGGTACATGTGGAAATATATTCGGAATATACCCCATGTATTTTCGACGAAAAGTTGGATATGCAGCATATATGTATCAGTATATACGAATATATATATTGGCGTGTAAACAGAGATATATTTGGAATATATCCTGAATACTTATTAAATATAGACGAAATATATTTCGAATGCATTTTGTGATATACGTCGACGTACATATTAAATACACGCGTAAATATATTAGCGAATATACATCGAACACTTTTTTTAATGTATCTCAGGGTATATTGTACGCATTGCGTCGATATATTTAAAGTATACCCGGAATATTTATAAAATATAAAAGAAATATATTTCAAATAAATGTGCAATATATCTCAGCTATATAATACGCACATCCACAGATGTATTGCAGATATAATCGGAATATATGAATATATATCGGAATATATTAAAACATTTTTAACTCTCCTTGTTCTGCCGTATCCATCATTTGATTTCCTTCTTTCATTCAATAATAAAAATGAGCTATTGTTCGTCATAATCGAACTATTATTACGGTTTATTCTTCAAAAAAACTGCACGGAAAAACATGACATCAGAAATTCGCATATATCAGTCGTTTATCTATTCAAATCACGGCTGTGAAAGTATTTTTCTATTAAGAACTGACGCTGCTACGTGCGCAATACCTCGGAACAATTAATCAAAGAGCCGAGAATTATAAAAGTGCTTTTAAAAATGTAGCACTGATTTGACTAGCATGCAGCGCTGATGCCTCCTTAAAAATATTCGATTAATATTTAGCATATAACCGACAGCAGTGGGCGTGCGGTCGGTGCATGGCTTCGGCGATCTCCCATGTTAAGCAGCTCGACTCACGGTCGCTACTTGGATGGGTGACCGCTTAGCCATGCACTGATTTGCACGTCAACTGTTGAGCGGGAGGCAGTTTTTCTGAGTTTCTGATGTAATCTCATGCAACAGACACTCAGAAAAAATATAGCCGCCTGTATCGGCACAGGTTTTCTGCAGTTTCCCTGTGCCCTCGTGCAAATGCGATACAGTAGTGCATTAGGAAAGAGTGGCTGCGGGTAACACTTTGGGGGGGAACTCAATAAATGCTACGAAGGGGAATACAAGGAATGAGAGGGGATCAAGGGGAGTGGGGAGAAAAAACGTAAAAACCTGAAGAAGGTATACGTAGGAATCAAAATTAAAAAATAAAAATAAAATATATATTTAGCATATAAACTTTCACATACGTGAAATATATGTAAAATCTTTTCCGAATATAAAGAAAAATATATTTAACAAACATTCTTGATGTACGCCAATAAATATCGCGCATATATTCTTAGTATATGCTTAACTATAATGAACATATATTTACGATATACGTGAAAATATAACCCGCATATATCCCTCGCATAATTGTAAAATATTTTCTGAATATAAAGTAAAATATATCTAACAAATATTCCAGATACCTACTAATATATATCGCGCATATATTCTTAGTGTATGTTAAGCTATATTTAATATACATTTACGATATACGTGAAAATATACACCGCATATTTACCTTGTATATGTGAAAATATATACAACCACGAAAAGTTCGATATGTCGGATATATTTTGCATATATCCCGGGTAAATGCTATAAGTATCTTGGCTATAAATCAGATATATCGCATATACCCCAAACATATCTTGTGTATATACTACGATGTATCGAAAAATGTATTTCCACACCTACCTTTTTTCCATGGGGGTGGCCACCATAAAAAGATTTTCGACGGATAACGTGAAAGACAGCAATCTCGCAGGTTTATATAAAATCATAATATCGTTATTGAAGGATCGAATATTCCTTTTACGAAAGAAACTAAATAATTTCCTTTTTTAAAGACGGTTCTCGGCGGCGTCGTATTGGAGTTGGACGATATGAGTACGATTAAGTCTTTTCTAACATGCCAAGGGAGATCATACCTGCTCGGACTAGATATGTGCAATGACCGTTATGTAGGCGTTCGTGTCAATTGACACGAAAATGACCGCCTTGTGACCATAATTTTGGTGGTACTGAATTTCGTGTCGTAGAATGGTGATGATAATTATGAACGTCAGAAATACGGTCGACCAGGCGTAAAACAGCTGTATAGCTGTGCAATGGCCGTCATTTTAGTTTTCGTCTCAAATGTCTTCATTTTTTGGGCTTCTAGTAGTCGGCAGTGATGGGAAATGACCATCATTTTGAGTTTGCGTCAGCGACGCGTAACGTGACGGTTACGTGACGTCATTTTCGTTTTACATCATTTTGTATGTGAAAATAACGGTCACTTTTATTTTCGTCATCTGACAAGACCAGCCTGACAGGGACGTTTATATAGATGGGAAATGACCGACACGATTTTTCCGGTAACTTTTTTCGGTCACAACATTTTTAGATTTGCCGTTTTCATCATTTACGTCTTTATTGCATCCGTTATATGACGGTTTTGTGACGGTCGCGTGACGGTCACACAACGGTCACGTTATAGCTTCACATCACTGATAGACAGTGACTTTGCCATCATTCAAGCGTCATTTTTCCGCTGGTCACAAATTTGTGACCGGTCGCAAATTTTCAGCACATCTCTAACTCGGACACGACGTCAATTTGTCGGATTTACTGGCTAATAATCATCAGCCAATCCATGAAAATCGAGATAAAATATTTCAATAAATAATTATATATAGATACAGCTTCCTCTATGAGGAACAAAATGACAATTTTTATGACAATTCGCGTTTCATCGCAATTAAAAAGTTGTTTCAGCCATTTATTCGTCACGTGCGATGGTCAAAAAGGTACACTGATTAAAATAACCGTCATTTTACATTGTCATACATACCTTAACTGTAAAGTTCATCTCAGCTTCAGCAAATGTTACGGGTTACATTACGTACCTTTATGATTAGAGGTGGACGTTATATGATTTAAAAATGCTATATATTCACACACGTAGTTCATTTAAGTTGCTCAATAGGATTTTTAAATTACGTGCAACAACGTGCTCGCACTCCTTGTCTTTCCTTGTGGCCAATACAGCCATTCAAAACGCGCGCGTGACTCCGCGGCGGCCATGACACCGAATCGATTTTATATCGAAGCTGCCGCCGACCAATCGGAACGCTTGAAAGCTGGCTTTAAGATTTCGATATATTTCGAGATATTTACGCCATGTCTTTTTTAAGAGGGGATTATCACTAGTCATAAAAGTCATAGTCATAAAATCAGGCGCATTTCGTTTGGCGATATGCGTGACTGTTGATTCACGATGCACGCAGCAGTTGTTGCAGCGAGTGCATCTTTGGTGCACTTATTGGTCGCGCTTACCTCACGCAAAATGACCGTCAATTAAGATTACAAAAATGCTAACACAATTCAGTACCAAATTAAACGACATATTTTGATAATTGTAGCAGTGCCTGATTAGGACATTTCTTGTTTTTCATTATCTCTGGTAACTGCACTGTAGCAGATTTACCAAGTCAATTAAATTATGTAAAACTACGGTTGGCTGGATCGAAATAAACTTTGCAAAAAGTAGTGAAATCGCCCAAAAAAACCCTCTCAGGTAAAAATTTAAGACAAGTACATTTACATGAGTGATATCAATGTCCGAAAAAACCTCATGTGAAAAAAATAGAGCGATATACTCTTTAACCTAAAAAAAAAACGTGGACGGGATATTGTCTACACATGCAAAAAGTCTTGAAATAAACTAGAAACATCCGTAGCATGTGTTGCCAAGTACATATACGTACATTACAATCATCCTTCTTTATAAGATTTTCGTGCCGACACTGGCATGTCAAGAATCTAACAAGCGTTCACGCATCCGAGTACCGACCCTCACGATCTGCACTTTGATCGTTGGCCGTCCCAGGTCCAGATACATTCTTGCAATTAAAGGTAAAATGTATGAACTGCAAGCGTCGAATTAACATTCACAAATAAATATTAATTAATTGTAAAACATTAAAAAATTGTACTTAGTACTTGGCGAGTTTTTAATTAACCAAATAACTGCATTTTTTGTACCTCGCCAAGTCCTAAGTACAATTTTTTAATGTTTTACAATTAATTAATATTTATTTGTTAATGTTAATTCGACGCTTGCAGTTCATACATTTTACCTTTAATTGCAAGAATGTATCTGGACCTGGGACGGCCAATGATCAAAGTGCAGATCGTGAGGGTTGGTACTCGGATGCGTGAACGCTTGTTAGATTCTTGACATGCCAGTGTCGGCACGAAAATCTTATAAAGAAGGATGATTGTAATGTACGTATATGTACTTGGTAACACATGCTACGGATGTTTCTAGTTTATTTCAAGACTTTTTGCATGTGTAGACAATATCCCGTCCACGTTTTTTTTAGGTTACCCTCATTGTCTTGTACTCCTGCACTAAATATCCATGCATTAATAATTCTTAAATAACTAATTGCTCTAATAACGACTAATTATTTTAACTCTTGTCTACACATTTTAATTGACCTTTTAACTTTAATTCTATAAAATGCAAAAAAAATTGATTCGATAACAAAGCAGAGGCGAAATCAATTAATCCGCGCAGAGATCGTACGCCACAGTACAATTCTTAATCAGCCTTCGACTTCTCCTACGATATCTTTAGGTTTCGATAGCCATACTAATCCAATCATTAACAATGGGGTCGACAATAACGTAGCTACAGAGCATCCTTCCACCTCGTCTGCTGCGTGTGGTGCTATTCCCGCGAATAATAAAGCTGATACTCACGAACAAATCATACCTGAACCTGATACCCCCATGTAAACCCATTCTCAGGGAATTGCGTCGGAGAATACATATCCAGATTTATCAGACAATTCAAGTAGTGAAAGTTCAATCGAATTAGATGATGAAATTGCTGTTGGGACGAACGCGAGTTTAAAGTACGATTTACGTTGTTGGGCTATAGAAAGTGACGTATCGCATACACATGTTAACAGTCTTTTGACAGTTCTTCGTAAACACGGTATTACTAGTGTGCCCGCGGATGTTCGCACTCTTTTGAAAACACCTCGAAATCCGTCATCGGATATTGTATCGATAAACGGTGGCGAGTACGTGCATTTTGGATTGGTAGACGGGCTGAAACGTTCGATAAAGACATTTTTAAAATATGTGCGTGCGAAGTTCGTCTTCTCGTGCCTGCGTAGCGGGCGCGAAGTAGTCGATTTTCGCATGTTATTGGAGAATTTATTCGCACACACCGAACAGTGCGCGAATTTTATTCGGAGTGTGCGAATAAATTCTCCAATAACATGCGAAAATCGACTACTTCGCACGCACATATTTCAAAAAATAGTATGTGTGACACGTGCGCGTAGGCGATTCACGACTCCTGTGATTGCCGCCCTCGCTTCGCTCGGGCGGCAAACTTCACACTCGTCGTGAATCACCTACTTCGCGCACTAGTCACACAATGTACTATTTTTAATGTTATTCCGAAGTTCATCGAACTAAATATAAATTGCGACGGATTGCCAATATTTAGAAGTTCAAGAGGGTAGTTTTGGCCAATTTTAGCGTCGATTGCAACGGACTTCTGCACTGAGCCTTTTGTAGTTGGCATACATTATGGTACTAAAAAACCTAATGATGCTAATCTTTTTCTTAACGAGTTTATTATTGAAATGCTTGATTTTATGAAAAATGGCCTTGATATCGAAGGTTGCAACTGTTGAGTAAGTATTAAGGCTATCATCTGCGATGCTCCGGCTAAAGCCTTCATCACTTACACTAAAGGTCGCAACGCGTACTTTTCGTGTCCAAAAGGCACGCAGCAAGGCGAGTATGTCCGCGCCCGCGTTACATTTCCCGAAATTGATTGTCCACTAAGGACGGATGACTCATTTCAACGTCAACTACAGCCCGAGCATCAAAAGGGCCTATCTAATTTACTGCAGCTAAACGTAGGTTTGGTATCCCAAGTCGCTTTAGATTATATGCATCTGATATGTTTGGGGATTGTGAAACGACTTATTAAATTGTGGATAAAATTCCCAAGTGCCAGCGGAATCTCAAAAGAACAGCTGCAAGCTTTATCGCGAATTTTACTGTCGCTGGGATCTTCCATATCCAAAGAATTTGCAAGAAAATCACGAAGCCTCGAAGATATTGATAGGTGGAAGGCTACCGAATTGCGTCAATTTCGCCTCTATACCGGTATTTTGGTGTTGAAATCTATTTTGCGATCACAACTGTATCATCATTTTGTTGCATTAAGCGTAGCGATTCGAATTTTAACGGATCCTAAGCTGTGTATCGTGATGAATGATTATGCTCGGTCATTATTGCGCTGGTTCGTTTCGCATTACGGTGAAATATATGGCCCCGAATACTACTCCTACAACGTTCATAATCTCATGCATCTCGCGGATGAAGTTAAACGTTTCGGCTCCTTGGATCGGTTCAGCGCTTTTCAGTTCGAAAACTATTTGCAGACCATAAAGAAAAAGGTTAAAAATTCGAAAAAACCATTACACCAAATTATCAATAGGATTTCGGAACAAAATTCAATTCCTATTCAAACTCGGTACCGTGAATCGTATCCAGTAATACATTACAAAAGGGGTACGAGAAAAATTGCGTATTTATAGTTTGACGGGTTTTCCATCTCGACTAGACATCCTGATAATGTTTGCCGATTTATTGACGATTCGATTGTTATCGTAACAAGAATTTTTAGTGAGGACAGCGTGCTATACGTGGAAGGGAAACGGTGTGGCATACGCAATCGTTTTTCTCAACTCTGTGTGACTCCGAGAAATTTGGCATATCTGTTGTACGCGAAGAACTCTTTTTGCGACGAGGCACGACTGAAAGTATCTGAGATAGCGAGAAAGTGTTTAATATTGCAGAATACAGAGCAAAGTACCTCCAAAATCGTAATTCCGTTAATACAATACAATTATTAATTAAATCTCATTTGTCGAATAAATAATATGCAGCATTGTGCAATCCTTTCCTTATATCTATTGTATTTCCTCTCGTTCGTTGATAGTCAATATGGCCTTTCTTGTGGTCAAATTCGAAGACCAGACAGTTTCTGAAGTCCCTGCTAATTGGCTTCAAGAAACCGATGACGACAATCCGCAATGTTGGTGGCCAGCTAATTCTAAAGTAGTCACTTCGCTAATTGCAAAGCGGGCTGAGCCAGATAAAAAGACGTGGAAATTGCTGCCTATTACGATCGAGAAGTATTGTCATGCGTACATAAACATATATATTTCAAGATAGAGAAATGTCTGATTCCCATTCTTATTTATTGTAATCATTTGTAACGGAACGGCTTAACCCCGACGAGTTTCTCCAAAAAGTGGTCACTTTTCGGCGAATTTCGTCGCGGAGCCGAGTATTCGAGTGCCCCCCACTTAGCAATAAGTCCTGTGTGGCCCGCGTGATCGCTCCGCCAGCCACACTTTCCTACTGGGAATAGCCCAGATTTCCGTTTTGTTCCTGTTTATTGTTGTTGAGTCCTAAGTGATTCGATCCTTGAGCCTTGCTCCTCAACAACAACTGTAAAATGTCTTTTGTGATCTTTTCACCTAGTTCCTCTCCTTTTCCCCCACAGTTCAATGATGATAAGTCAATCGCACTCGCAGACCGGAGGGAATTAATTTTCTTATTCCGAAGAACGAGGCGAATGACTGCTGAGGACGCTTCCAAAACACAATAATTTATTCTCGGGTCCAGTACACGATCCCTGTCGCTTCCCGATAGTGGAAATCACTAGAACATTAGGATTTCGAGTATCCTAATTCGCCGTTTCAATAAAATTAAAATTTATTGAAATCGCGAAACGTTTCAAATCTGTCTTGCAGTAACCTTGGACAAGGGTCGAAAGGTTGCCAACAATGAGTTTTATAAAACGACCGACGATGAGGATCTCGGAAAAGGACGCAGAACACAAACAAAATGAGTATTTACCTCCTCTGAAGAAGAAGATGAGATCGAAAAGATGCTAAAGACAGGAAGGAGACAGCGAAAGCAGCAGTCACAGAAGCGTAAGTTGTCCACTTCCATTGTTATTTCTCACTTTTGTAAATCGAAAATAATTCGCAAATAAATCTTTGATTTTCAGCACGAGGCATACTTTCCGACCTGCCACTTCTTCCGAACGTAGGTGCGACCGTACCGGAGCCCACGGGCACACCCGAAGTTCTACCAGTCATCGAAAACTCAACGCGTTCAGTATATCCCGATCATACTGAGAATGCCACTCGCAAGCGTGCCAGCGACGCAGAATCTGCCTCACGCGCGAATGTTTCGGGGTCATCGATCTTGGGAGGAGCTGAGGGGTTGTGCGATGCGGTATCTGAGAATAGTCCGGTTCAAGGTGGAATTGATTACAATAGCCTTAAGGACGGTTACTAGGATCGTGTATAAAAAACATCACGATTTTGTTCTCTATTTCAATGCAGAGAATCTGAGAACCATTATCAGGATCCTCGCGTCACTGTAAGTGCAGGTTCGAGAGGTCTCGCAGAAACTTGATCGCAGACAGGCACCTCGTTCGTCAGACTCGACGGATATCGTAAAAGCTCATCTGCCACTAAAATCGGTCGCCGAGGTACAGGAATTTGATGAAAAAATCCGCCAGAATACGGATTTTGCAACGAAATTCGTAAGTTTTAGTAACCCATTCTTAGTCTTCGTTATTGTAATAAGTCCCTGTCCACTACCTATTTTTCCCCTTTTTCACCGACTCTCCGTACCTCTGGCCCATGGGCCTGCATTCCTAATTTATCGCTTCCTGACCTGCGGCCTGGCTCGACGCCACGCACTACATCTCCATAGGTCCCCTGAACGCAGCTATTATCGCCTGCATCATAATACCGCCACTCGCGTGGCCTACGTGACTTTTCCCGAATCGATTTTTATCGCTAGTTTCCCGTGCCCGCTGCACCTATCTAAACAACCGCCTTTTCCCGGAATCCAGTCACACAAGTGTCCGTCTCCCGCCGAAGCTTCCAGACTCCTCTCAAATTCTTAGCTACATCTCTTTTTATCGCCTTTTTCCCACGTATGCCTCTCCTAATCAGCTATGCGCCTTTCCAGGAAAACAGCCACACGTGCGCCCTTTTCCCGCCGAACTTTCTGGACTCTTCTCCCAAAATTCCTCCCAACTATTACCATTTTCCCACAGTTCGATCCCATATAAGCGCCTCCCGCGTTATTTCGTCAGTCAGTAATCCCGAAACTCTGCGCGACTAAACATTGTTACTGCGCTCGCGAGTTACGAGCCTCAAAACCCGGACTGGCGACAAAAATCCCCGTCAGCTCGTTTTTCCTATGTCCGGGGCGCCATCCACGCTCTTAGCGTGGCCCAGCTGCGAAGTTGTGGAAATAGAAACGGGGACGAGTTGGTTGGCCGGCTAGCCACAGCCTGCACAATGGTAGAGGGGGCGGTTCGGGAACTCGGGGACGAAATATTCGGTCTGGCTCGATTTTACCAAAAAAACAATTCGCGACTCAAAAATGTTCACACCAGTTCGGGCACAAAAAAACAATTTATTTTCCAAGATACTCTCAATTTGTCGCGATACAAAAAAAAACGCCCTACTAAAATCGGGGAACGGTTACTTAATTCGCCGTTCCCGATTTCCTACCCGGCACGAGCAAATAAAAATATTACACAACAAAAAAAAAGACTTTAACGCGAACGCGAGCTAAATTCCGTGACCGGGGACGAAGCCCCGCCCGATCAAGGCCCTACTACGGTCGACTGCTCGACCGACGCAATTCACAATAAAAAACAACACGCAACACGACAAAAATTCAGAACCAAAAATTGCAACGCTTGCAATCCGCACGCACCCGGTATGGCCGCACACAGGCCGACAGCCTCGTGCGCGTGCGACCGATCGCCGGTCGTATCACGAGGCGGCGACAGAAGGTCGCCCGCGAAACTCTCCAACGCCTCCGCGATCGCTCGCACGCACACTTTTCCCGGGGATTGTTCCGCCCCGGTACGCTTACCAAAACGGCGCCGATCGTCCGCCCTTGAGACCGACCGCTCGCGAGCCGAGGGCACTCTCACCGCGATCTCGAGAATAATATGACGCGCACTATACGGGTCCTACCGCGATTATTCCCGCACACGACGGATACCCCACGGTCGTCGGGCGGTCGCGAAAAACCAACACCCGCGCACCCGGAGACTGTCACCAAAAACGAGAGGAAAACTCCGAGAGGGACCCTACCTCCAAATTCCTCGTACCGTAAACCCAAAGTCCCGGAAAAGCGTTGGCCTCTGTCCCCGCGACGTCGACGCCAACCTCGCGTTACACCAGCCGGACGAACAATGACTTGTCTCGACGCGCTCGTCTCCCCGTCCCCTCCCCTCGTCACCCGAAATTCCTTAAATTCGCGCGAACTACCGGTCGCGTAGCGCGACACGCGGGACGACGACGCTGTTGCCGCGCGGGCGGGGGGGCAGTTTCGCGCGCGAACCTCGAAGCGGCAACGCGAGGCGGCGGTGCCGCTGACCCTAGAAGGAAAATAAGCCGCTCGCCCGCAATCGCCGGAAATCCCCGGAACACAAAAGAAAGCCGCGAATAATTCGGCCACGCATGGTTTGATGAATTTCACGCAAAGCGCCAAGCAGCACGCGGCCGAGCAGCAGTAGCCCGCCGCGGTGTCGGAAACGATGACGGCGGCGAGGCGCGAAGTCTCGCGCGACAGCAGCTGATCGGCGGCTGTTCGCAGGCGGCCGTAGGGCTCCCCGCTCTCCGTCTCCCTCCCAGCAGTGGCTCGTCGCTGGCTCTTCGCGGGCGGCAGGGTCTCTCCGTCCTCCTCTCTCGCGTAGCAACGGCGGAACCCGGGAATTATCAACTCCCGGGGAATCGGTGACCGTAGCCGACGGCGCTCTCCCTCTCGTCGCGGCGCATCTCGTCCGTCGGGGTACATTAAAAAAAACAATAAAAAAAACAGTCGTATCAGGGAGTCATTCGTACTTCGGTGAGAGTGCCCCGGGGAGGACCGTTCGCCGGGTGGCCCGTGAGGTCGGCAATCGACGCAAAGAAGGCCGTACTACAGTACCCTCTTTGTAACGCCCTCAAAAAGCGCGTTACAACATGTACCAGAGATCTTCAATAAACGTCCCTTTGGACTCGTAACGTGTCAACCGCGTCTTTCCATCCCATAACCGCGCTTCGTAGCCGAGTTGGCTATTCCTTGCCATCAAAAATTACCCGACATCACAAAACTGGTGCTAAGTGTGGGGTGTGCCAGCTCAAAGTGTTAGAAGCTTGGGATCGATCGACTACACCGAGAATCTTCAAAGGACGATAAAATCAACGCTGGATCATCAGAATAAAACGGTGAGTAAAAATTCATTTACTCAGTACCGTGAACCGTCTATAATTGCAACTGACTCTGACTCGAGCTCCATAACCACGAACACTATGTCACTCTCTAACGTAAACGAGTCACTAAAAAACGCGATGAACAAAGTGTTCGACCGACAGGTTGAAAAGGAAGTGCGCGAACCAGAACAGTTTTCGCGACCGCAAAGTGTTACATCTGACGAACAATTCGAAGAAATAACGCCACAAGAGGCAATTGAACTAATCCGGGAATACAACGGGAAAAATATCGGAGTCGAATCGTTCACATCGTCGATCGAAGATGTGCGACAAAACATGAAGTGCCAGGACTATCTCCGTCGCTTAATAATCGCGAAAAGAATCGTGGGTGACGCAGCACGCGAACTACAAGAATATGAGGTCGACACTTACGAACGGCTGTACGAAGCACTCCACATTTTATTCGGTAATTTACAGCCGGTCAGCGTTTTCCGTGACAAACGGAAAACGCTGCGTACGTTCCAAAGACGGAACGAAACAGTGTCCAAATTTACTAACAGATTCCTCGAAACCCAAAATCAAGTGCTAGCCGTGCTCGCGAATTCTACAAAAGACGAAACGCGCCGTAAATTTATTATCGAGTATGAACGCGAACAAGGCCTCGAACAGTATCTCCTGGGCCTTCGTAAAGAGCTCTCAACCGAAGTGCGCGCGCAAAGACCGACGAACATCCGTGCAGCTATCGCGAGTGCGCAGGCCGCCGAGGCCTACGATTACACAAGAGAAATGATGACACGGAACCTTAATCTCGCCGAGCGTAATCCAGGTACGCAACAACACCCGACTCGCTCACAAAACAGGACACCCATCGCCGCATCTTCGACGCAACGCCCGCAGGTTACCTGCAACTATTGTTATCATCCGGGCCACCTCCAGAGGGACTGCCGCACGAAGATTTACGACGCGCAGCGAAAACCGGACGCCCCGGCACAGACTTCGGGTTTTCGGAAAGAGATGCCTCCACCTCGCCCGCCTTTACGAGTCAACCACATACCAACGAGGGATACCGAGGAAACCGACATAACGGAGCCGTCCCGCGAATTAACTCCGTTGGATCCGCAAAACGAGTCGTCAAACTCTCAATGCCCGACCTACGAAGACCAGGAAGATTTTTATTAGACACTGGTGTCGCCATCAGTCTAATCAAACTTGGAAGCTTGAAGGGACCGTCTCTGGTAGACAAAAGGATTAACACGGAGTTCCGAATGGGCAACGATTTGCATAGATCGTTGTTCATCACACAACAGGAATATGAAGGACAGAAACACATTCTCCACGTAATTCCGGACGATTCCCCCTCGAAGAACATGGACTGATTGGCATCCCATTCATGGAAAAGTACCAAACCTACATCGGCATTGCCAAAAATAACTTCCTGGAATTAAACGGTAAGCGCCTCAACTTCGAACCACTCACCATCACTGTTCCCGCGAGATCAATCCATTTTATCACTGTACCAACGAACATTGCGAACGGATCAGCCGTCACGAGTGAAGAAAATTTAGATTCCATAGTGCCTTGCGTGTTCCAAGCGAAGAACTATGAAGCCCGAGTGCCAGTTATTAACGACTCGGAAGAACCCAAACGGGTTACAGTGAATCTAGTGCTTGGGCTACCATTCAATGCCCTCTCACCCTCTCACCGGCGGAGGCGCGCCAAGACGCACCGGCGGACGCACTGAGAACCCACCACGTTAAGGAGCACAATTCGTCAGATAGAATCCAAACGCTCAAGGAAAACGTACGGCTACAGCACGCGCCACCCGAACTAGCGGAACAAGTGTGGGACATCGTGTCGTCCTACCCCGACGTGTTCGCTCTACCTGGCAACCCTCTGCCAGGCACGAAAGCGGTCACACACCGCATTATTACAACAGACGACATTCCGATAAACGTCAAGCAGTACCGATACCCTCCGGTACACAAGGAGGAAATCGACCGCCAAGTTAATGACATGCTGGAACAGAAGCTGATCGAGCCCAGCGACTCACCGTACAACGCCCCACTGTGGGTTGTACCGAAGAAATCCGATGCGTCGGGAAAGAAAAAATGGCGAATCGTCATCGACTTCAGAAAACTCAACGAGAAGATTTCGCATGACGCTTATCCTCTCCCGTGCATCGACGAAATACTAGATCAATTGGGAAGAGCCAAGTATTTTTCTGCATTCGACCTCGCCTCCGGATTTCACCAAATACCGATGGATGAGCGAGATAAACAGAAGACAGCCTTCTCGACACCATCGGGACATTTCCATTATAATAGGATGCCTTTCGGCCTTAAAAACGCGCCCGCAACGTTCCAGCGAATGATGAACAACGCACTGCGCGGGCTGATCGGCAACACGTGCTTCGTCTACCTCGACGACATCATTATCTACGGTAACACGCTAGAGGAGCACAACAAAAAAATTAATGGATGTCCTGAATCGCTTGCGCGAAGCGGAACTAAAATTGCAGCCGGATAAATGTGAGTTTCTCCGACCGGAATTGGAATTTTTAGGTCACGTTATCTCGGAGGGAGGAGTCAAGCCGAATCCAAATAAAGTCGAAGCTGTCGCGAATTTTCCAACACCGAAAGAGCCGAAACACATCAAACACTTTCTTAGACACGCCGGGTACTATCGCAAGTTTATCAAAGACTTTAGTAGAATTGCGAAACCCCTAACCGAGTTGTTGAAGAAGGATGTGGCGTGGAACTGGAGTGAAAAGCAGGAACAGGCTTTCCAACTCTTACGTACCGCATTAACGGCCGCACCTGTGCTGCAGTATCCAGATTTTACGAAAGAATTCGTCCTGACCACCGATGCTAGCAACCACGCAACCGGTACTGTCCTATCGCAGGGACCGATCGGAAAAGATCGACCGGTCGCCTATGCCTCTCGCACTCTCAACAAGGCAGAGCAGCGCTACTCTACCACTGAGAGAGAGATGTTCGCGATCACATGGGCAACGAAACACTTCCGTCAGTATCTCTACGGAAAACACTTCAAAATCGTAACAGACCATAAGCCGTTGACTTAGATCCTTAAGGCCACAGACACTCCAACCAACAGTCGGCTGATGCGACTACGAATGAAGGTAGAGGAGTACGAGTACGAGCCTATTTACAAACAAGCAACCCGACCATTATCATAATGTCGTCAGCATATCCCACTACGTTTACCCTGAGCCCATCGAGCGCCGCCAGTAGCCCGTCAACGACCATTGTCCACAGGAGGGGGATAGCACCCCCCCCCCCCTGCGGACAGCCCCGCTTAACGTGCGCTCTCGCGGTTGACCCTCTGAGCCCTGCGGCAACCGTTCTTGTGCGAAGCATTAGGTGTATCCATTCGATGATAGACTCATCTACCCTGAATTCCCTTGCAGCCTCGCATATGGCGTCGAAGGAGGTGTTGTCAAACGCTCCTTCGACGTCCAAGAACACGCATAAGGCCGACTCCTTCCTGCCGAGCGACCTCTCTATATCTTTGACAATACAGTGGAGGGCGGTCTCGACAGACTTGCCGGCCTGGTAGGCGTGCTGTGAGGTTTGCACCGGTCTATCAACCAGTGCTCCCTCTCTAATGTACCTATCAACCAGTCTCTCCAGCGTTTTAAGGAGGAAAGACGTCAGGATGATCGGTCTGAATGACTTGGCCCGGTCATAGCTGCTTTTACCCGGCTTTGGGATAAAAACTACCCTGAACTCACGTGCTTTAGGCACGTATCTTAGTGCCAAACAGGACCGAAAGATACGGTTCAGGCGCTTGATGAGAGGCTCCCCTCCCTCTTGTAGGAGGGCGGGGAAAATCCCATCCACCCCTGGACTTTTGTACCGGTCAAAAGTCTTAATCGCCCAGTCTATCCTGCTCGGTGTGACAACCTTGGCTGCCGTTACCCAATCACCCGGTTTTTTTTTTATTGAGAGCGCCTCCCCTTGAGGCTGTCCCCGGTCCGTAAGTTCCGAACCCGGGAAATGTACCTCAAAAAGGTCCGCCAGTACTTCCTCGTGGTTCTCAGTTGTCCCGCCATCAGGCAGTGTGAGTCCCTCGAGTTTGTTTTGCGGGCCTGATGCAAACACTTTGCGGAGCCTGGCCACTAAGGGTAGGGCCTCGATCTCCCCGCAGAATCTAATCCAGGCCGCTTCTTTGGACTTCTTTACGAGCTTCTTATACTCTCTCTGGGCCTTCCTATAGGCGTCCCAGTCGTTGTCCGTTTTTGTCCTCAGGGCTCTGTTTAGCAGCCTACGGGAGCGGGAGCGGAACTGGTTCAGCTCACCGTTCCACCAGGCCACCTTTTTGCTTGTTTTCCTTCTCCTTAGCGGGCATGCAGCCTCGAAGGACCCGACCAGGGCGGTCTGCAGTAGATCTGCCTCCCGGAGGGCCAGTTCGCGGTCCTAGGGTTCCTGCAGGTCTCCGTCGGGATCTGGCTATCACTCCCTGCCAATTCGAAGGTTATCATCCGGTGGTCCGAAAGAGTGTCCTCTTCACTAACCTGCCAGTTTGTTATCGTTTGGGCCACTCTTGGTGAGCCCATCCTTATGTCAATCACCTCCTGTCTACGTGAGGTGACAAAAGTGGGCTTGGATCCTCTGTTCAGAATCTCAAGATCCGTTGTAGAGAGATACTCTAGAAGAGCAGTACCCTTCTCGTTTGTGTTGGAGCTACCCCATATGGTGTGGTGAGGGTTGGCATCGCACCCCACCACCAGGTTTAGCCCCTTGTTCTTGCAGTAGTCCGCCAGTTCTCTGAGTTCCCTCGTAGGAGGAGGGTCCTCCGAGTCGTACGGGAGGTACGCCGAGGCTATTACTAGCTCGGTCGTTACACCTCCCATACGAATCCTGATGGTAGCTGCCGCAAGGTCTCTGGTGCAGAATCGGTTCAACTTGAGGGCACCATGTCTCTTGTTGATGAAGAGACAGGCCCTCGGACCCGGTTCTACGCTGGCATAGATCAGTGATCCTGAATCTGTACTTATCCCTTTTACTAGTCCCCTGTGTATCCAGGGTTCTTGTATCAGGGATATGTCTACTTGCAGCCTTTCAAGATCCCGGCTCAGAAGAGCCGTGGCCGCTTCGCAGTGCTGCAAGTTAATCTGCGAAACCTTGGTCCGTCCTGCAGTCGTAGGTACCGCAGACGTGCCCAGGTTCACAGATAGTTGAGCGAGGCTTCCGTGGTGTCGCTGCTAGGCTGCTCCGAGGATGAGCCCTGCGCCGCCGGTTTGGCCTTACGTGCCCTCCTCCTCGCCGCCCCGCTCCGTCCCTTCTTCGGCCTGCTGATTGCAATGGATGCCCTCCTGGTTCATAAGGGCCGAAACCCCGTCGCCCCAGGTGGGCTAAGCAGTCATGCCGTCTGCGTCGTTAGAGGGTGCGGTGTACCCTTCCGGGGCCTCCACCTCCTCCATGGGCTCAATATTGTGACTAAAGCACCACATTAAGTCCCACGAGTTGCGAGGAAAAGAGGTCCGGCCCCACAGAGCCTGCTTAGGGGGGTAAGGCTGTATACAATTGGGGGGCGCCTGGTACCCAAAGGGCATCGTACGCGACACTACTCCCCTAGTGCCATGCATCCCGATGGCACGATAGCTTACACCGTGGGATTGGGGAGGTGGTCCGCGGCAGGGCCTTAGTTCCCCCAAGACGGATTTTATCCCGCCGGGTTCACGTATAGCACCCGCAGGCCAGACCCAGAAGAGCTCCCGTCTTGTGTTCTGGTTGCCTTACGACGCCCCAGTCCACGCGACCGCAGAGGTCCCCGAATTCTGGCCCCTCCTATCCGCCACCCGGAGACGCGCTCGGTTGGCAGCTCAACCGAGTTACCCGCCCCCCTTTACGAGAGTTAGGCAACACCGAGTACAAACACCGTTACATCTAATTTCGATTATCTCCAAATTTTTGTGTTACTTTCCTGACTTTTGTGGAAGTAATAGCGGAAATCTATTTTTTTTTATTGAAAATGTCGTAAAATCCCAACGACTTTACCGATCATTTCAGTTCATTTGTTTGTTTCAAGTAGAACATTTCAGTTCATTTGTTTGTTTCAAGTAGAACATTTCAGTTCATTTGTTTGTTTCAAGTAGAACATTTTAGTTCATTTGTTTGTTTCAAGTAGAACATTTCAGTTCATTTGTTTGTTTCAAGTAGAACATTTCAGTTCATTTGTTTATATTCAACGTGATTTAGGGCAAAATGCATTTTTTCGTAAAATTTAAAATTCAGCCATATCCGAACCGCTTTAACGATTGCGTCGAAATGCAATAGCGAACTCCATTGAAAGTGTCTTTAGTTATGAAGAACTATTTAGCTGAATCGTTGATTTTTTACGAAAGTTAGAGTGTACGACATTTTTCCGAAAAATTAAATATTCTATATATTCTGTATTCATGTATACATTTTTTCAAAAATCACAACACTTGAAGAGCAGTTACCACTCTACTTGCATGCCAAATTTGACGCACGCACTCAAATTTCGCGCACGCACGCACGCACGCACGCACGCACGCACACATACGGCCATTTTTTCTAAATCATTTTTCTGGGCGTTTTAGGTGATTTTGAACATACTGACATGAAAATGTCGAAAAAAAAACAATTTCTCGAAAACAAAGCTTCCTTAATGAGGAAGCAAAAATAATCTAAAAAAGTGCCTTTGCGTTAAAGTAATTTAGGAGTATGCAGCAAGTATCAGAATAATTGTTCTGACGACTGTAAAGATTGAGAACGGTACATACATTTCGGTCTGAAAATCTATATCGTGGTATTTTAAAATTGTTTTTAAAAAATACCTCTGCGTTAAAGTAAATCAGGAGTACGCAGCAAGTTTCAGAAAAATTGTTCCATAGTCTGCGAAGAATGTGACCAATACATACATTGCAACCTGAAAAATTGTATCGTGGTATGTTAACACTATTCTAAAAAGTACTTCTGCGTTCAATTAATTTAGGAGTACGCACCAAGTTTCAGAAAAATTGTTCTTGCGACTGCGAAGATTGAGACCTGTACATACATTTTTACCTGAAATACTGTATCGTGGTAGGTTAACACTATTAAAAAATGATCTGAAAAATAATATAAAAAAAGTGTTTCAGAATTAAGGTAATTCAGAATTATGTAGCAATTTTCAGCCAAATTCATCTGTTGACTGCGAAGAATGTGAGCCGGACACAATTTTAGACTCCAAAATGCCTATTTTCTTCAAATAAACACCTCCATAAAAACAGAGAATAATTTCCATACTTCATGGGCATACTTCACAATGCCAGATTAAGAAGTATTCCAAATTTCAACTTGTCCGGTCCATTCAGTCCAGACCCCCTGCGTGATACGGACGTCCGAATAACACAAAATCGAGTCTACGCAGCCAATCATATTTAGTAATGAAATTTCTATATTCTGTTATACCGAGATTATGTATTTTACTATGTTTAAGAAATCTGCTGTAAAAAAGTAAATAAATTGAAATTATATTAACATTTTCCTATAAAAACGTAATTTAGTCGGTGGAGCGCGAATTCAATAGGCACTTTCTGCGTTTCTTCAAAACGTGAGTGCCTAAAAAGGCTCGCTTAACACCAACGCCGATGCTCTGTCCAGAATCTACGCTGTAACCACCCGAGGTCAACAACGATCACAAAACGCGGAAAAAGAAAAAGCCACTCAACGAACGGCTATCAACAGAGACCTCGACGACAATGCAACAAAACAGCAAGTGGAACCACCAGTGGAAAAACTATCAGCGGAAGAACCACCAGCGGAAGATCCACCAGCGAAAGGACCACCAGCGAAAGAACCACCGCTCTACGTAGAGTTCGAGCTGTCGGAGAACATTCCGCTAGACCTCGAAATCAGCGAAGATCACCCACCGAGGGACGTTCCCGCCTTAAAAGTAACGGATGCCCCAAACGACGCCGCAGATCACCTCCACATCGATTTTGCCGCAGACGAAATCGATTGGTTCAACCGTATCGCAGCCGCTCTAACGGAAATAGACAAACCCACGAAAATCTACTTGGGCTATGACCACCTTCGCGCTCGTCCGGGAATAAAAAACAGGATCAAACAAATGATTAAGTTCATTTGGTCGGCAAGGAAGGACCGTCCCACACTTTACCTATACGACCAGGATCTTTACAAGCCAGGAAGGAAAGAAGAACGGCAGCGCATCATAAAAGAGCACCACGGAACGAAGGCTACCGGACACTTCGGTATAGCTAAGACCCTTGATCGCATGAAGGCCGTAGCTACTTGGCCGAATATGCAGCGAGATATTGAGGACTACATCCGGAGAGGCGACACATGTCAGAAAATCAAGCTGGTGCGCATACGTCCGCAAGCAGAGGCCGTGATCACAGACACACCCGAACGGCCTAACGATAAGATCGCGTTAGATCTTGTCGGACCCATCCCTTCTGGGATGGGCCCCATCTCAAGCGATGGCAACAAATACATTCTATCTGTGCCAGAGCAGCTCACCAAATACACTCAGCAAAAAATTAAGGGAACAGTTGAATTTTACCTTTTTTTCATTGATTTTTAAAGCGCTGTAATTTTGTGAAAAATGGTCGAATCGTAATAAACCAAAATGCGTTTTAAAGCTTGACATCTCTAGTTTGAAAATCTATTCAGCAATTTTTTATTAAAGCAACACGCTCGGCCTGAACTTAAGGAAAAGCGGGAAGAATTTTTTTCAAAATTTCGGTCGTTTTCAAAATCGTCCACGGGCACAACAAATTTTATTGTGGCTTTACCAATACTGGGGTTCTTTAGCCTGATTCTTTAGCTTTAAAATGGACTATTGCGGATCTCTGTACGACCATTTGTTGTTGAGATATTGGCATTCAATGAAAAAAGGAGCTTTTTTCGTAGATCAGCAATATCTCATGAACTGATGATCGCACAGCGAGCTAAAGGTGGGTTTTGTAAACTGGAAGAAATGCTCTAAAAGTACCTCCTGGTACTTTTGAGATTTTTTTTTTGTATCCTTAATATTGATTTGAAAAAGACCAAAAAAATGAACTTTTTCCCCGTTTTGGAAAATCCACGTCAACTTGGCAGATATTGCGATAATGACTCATGTTTCTAGATCTTTTTTCACTTCAATACATGCCCAACGACCCCCCAAGATTTAAAAATTCATCTGCTGAACCGTTATTTTTTACCGAAGCGTCAAATTTTTATCAAAAATTAAACGAACGCTCATTGTACCTTAAATGGCAATTAATGATGATTACAATTTTAAAAAGACTTTTCTGTTGTTTTCCTCGCGGTTTCGCAATAACAACTCTTTTAATATTTGAAAAAGAAAAAAAAATCAAAATTTCGAATTTTTTTATTTTTTAACCTTAATTTAAAAAAATTAAATTTCTGAATTCAATTGAATTTTTATTTTTTATTTTTATTCAACAAAAATCAAACTTGATTTTTTTTTCTTTTTTAACCTTAATTTTTTTTTAATTAGATTTTTGATTTCAATTGAACTTTGTTTTTTTTTTAATTTTTAAAAATTTCAAAAATGTTGAATTTTTTCTTTTTAACCTTAATTAAAAAAAAAATCTGAATTCAACTGAATTTTGATTCCAATTGAATTTTGATTTTTTTTATTGTCCCAAAATTATGCAACGGCATTTGTATTTAACTGTGTGAATCCCAATTTTATAAACTGTTAAACCCTTTACCATTTTTTTATATTAACAAAGTATCCTACCTAGTGCTACAATTTTTTAAAGTTATTCGTATTTAGATGTATGAATCTCAATTTTATAAGCTATTAATCCTTTTACCATTTTTTTATATTAACAAAGTATCCTGGTGAATTATATAATTCTTAAAAGTTGTTCGTGGACATTTTAGTCGTTTTGCCTCATTATCTTAATCCGACTTTTGACCGTCTTTTGAGTTGCAAAGATTCCTTGAGACATTGATTATTTTCTTTCGTTGCATTCTCCTATTCATTAGTTTGTGCATCGATATGGGTCTTCGAGAAAAGTGGAAGAAGAATTTGGTTATCTGGCCAGACTATAATTCTCTTAAGTAAAAGTCATGATTTCCGAGACAAAAAACGAAACGACGATTTTGGTGGAACGTAGGGCATTCACCCGGTGTCCACGTAATCTTTTTGCTCTCAGGGGTAAGTGGATTTCTTTTATTTTTTTGTGACCACACACGGGTTCGGCTGCAACGAGTAATCGAGGATCGTTAAGAGGCGTGGTAACGCAAGGCCCGCAGGCTGACGGTCTATAACCGACCCGCCCGGCTGCCTCTAGTTTCGTCTATCGCCGCTCGCTCGAGTGGCGTAGGTGACATTTTTAGAGAACTTAGTGTTTTCAAACATCGGGCCCTGTTGTACCATCATCCGCACTTTTTTACCTCGACTGACCCATCGGTATCTGCTAACAGATATTGTAGTTTCCGGGGACTGCAGGGACGTATAATTGTTTGCCGAATGCTCCCTTCCGCCAGAAGTCTCCTAACCCATGACTGAACTATGAGTTCGTTTGTGCGAATAGCGCGAAGTTACGGCCTGACGTAACACCGCAACGCAGGCAGAAAATTGCTCATTTTTCACCGATGACTCGCGGGCATGTGCAATCCGGTCTCATTACTCCCAAGGGAGGAAAACAATTCGTTTCTGCCCGGCGGGAATAGTAAAAACCGTACTACGCATGCGTATTCGTCACATGTTAAAAATGAGCTAATTTTCCACTCTTGTTTGCACACACGAAATGAGGTTAATTTTTAGAGAAATCGGAAGAAAAGTACTATACGCGACATGGGAGGAAGTGCCTTTTCGCCTCGTGTGAATTTCTGCCCTTGTTACACTCGGGCATCGAGTTTCACACTCGGTGAATAGTTGCACTTCCCTCCCTTGTTGTATAATACACTATTGTTAATTTATATCTATTTTGTTATTCCCTTCCTTCAACTGTTCTCGGTTGCTTCAGCTCTGTATCAGTGTCATAGTTGGTCAGCCGCCATATTTCAAATAAAACTCATCACGTGTTTTTTTCGATTGTAAAACTCAAAACTAACTTCTCTTCTATCGAATATGAATGTATTTAATGTAGTGTAATTTTGAATATTCTACAGAATACATTTAATATTGAGTGAGGTTAAGTTTTTTGTTTGGGTGGTTTTGTGCGGGGAAGATTTCGTCTGGCGAAACATTGTCAGGGACGACTATGTCCGGTGGAATTCTGTCTTGGAAATTATGCCCGGGTACCGGTCCAAGTGTAAATTGCAAGTTATGCTGGAAAAAACACCGGTGGGAACATATAGCGGCATTGATAATGGCTTCGTTACGTGTTATAAATTACGATCGCCCATGCGTGGCAATGCACTTGGAATTGCATGCTAATAATGCGTTATTGCGCAATTTACCTATTCACCCTGTTACGAACTGCTATTGCCATCCTATAATCGTGCATGAGTATCTAGATAGTATATGGCACAAGCAGTTAAATGCGCGTACCACGACCACATTAAGAACAATGACAAGTGGCACACGATATTTTCAGCTATAAGCCAAAAGGTCGTTGCTGTTACTGAGAAGTTACATTTCCATCGTGTACTCGAATTCAATGAATGACTTAAGGTACGAAGTCTTACATATCTGTTTATCAATATTCTATTGTATAATTTACTCATCTTCTGCAGAGATTAACACAAACTGAAGATGGACTATTCGAGTTTCTTTAGCGATGTCTGCTTGAAACGTCAGAGGATGTTCAGCAGCGTTCTTGGTAAGGAGACATTACAATATCGGAAAGATATATTACTTTTTTAACGCGTGTATAACTATCCCAGGACACGTATGAATAGTACATTACTATTTGTGCATTTTTTATTATTTCGTTTTGGTTCCAAACCAGTACAAATGCGAGTATGCAAACCAGTATCTTGCGCTGATATCATCAATTTTATTTAACACTGTTGAGTCTTATCTGCGTGTTTATTATATCCAGTTATGCTAATGTTTCCTTATTTTTGTTACTGTTGTTTACGTTATTATAAAAATGTTGTTGTTGTTATAATTAGATTCCTGCCAATGTATAGTTTCTTTGTTTGAGGATATTTTGTATAAGCACGACGAAGTCCATAATTTCTCTCGCTGATGTGGGTTTTAACATATTGAATACGCTTTGCCATAGGTCCTGCGGGTCAATGAATTTAGCGTTCTTACGAATTTAGCGTTCTTCAAAGTTTCTTTCTCGTCAGAGTAGCAAACATTACATCGTGTGTGAGGGTCTATTCTGTAGTATTCTCCAGTCATGCTTATTCTTCCGCGCCACGCTCGAATTAGGCGACATTTTACCATCACTCTTAGCCAGTGTGGAGGTAAACTTTCGTTTAGGTATACCTGACGTTGTACGGATGGTTCGAGGTACTGATATTTCTGCATCAAAGAATTCTGCCGTACGCCGCTCTTATCTTCGTCTCTCTTTCACTCTAGGTATGTTTTAATGATTGCGTTGCGCGCCTCTACTATTTCGAGTGCACTTACTAATTTCTCTACGGCACAAGTTGCAAACAGTATACATTGGTTGGTTATTCGAGCATCCAGTTATGTTTGATTTGAGCGTCTTTTTTCTTCGCTAGAACTATTAGTCTATCAAGACATATTTTTGGATATCTTTTTTCGCCCATTTTGATGACTTTACATAATCAATTAAAAGATCGTTTTATGATTCCGGCCGCTAATAGAGAAATACCAGTTTCGATCCGTACCGCGTAGTTGAGGGTGTATTGTGGCAGGTTGAGTAGTTTTTTAAAGTATGAGGTTTGCGTTTTATCCAACTTCGGAGACGTGTCGTAATTCCCAGAACTCGATTCCATAAAATAGAATACTTGCGCCTAATGCTCGAAAAAGTGTTTCCTTGGTTTGCCATGTATCTGAGTTTACTGCTAATCGGATTTTCGTGATTGTGTTAACCGCGGTTTGTGTTGCTCTTTTTATTTTGTCAAGTGCCTTACGGAAGAGACCCGAGCTTGTGAATACTATACGTAGATAATAGTACTCTCTCACTAATTCCAATTCCTCACCGGAAAAATAAAATTGTGTTGGTTTTGGTGGTCTTCCGCTGTGAAAGATTAATATCTTTGATTTCTGTCTGTTAACTTTCATTTTGTTGATGTCGCAGTATTTTTCTAATACCGCTTCCTCATAGAGGAAGCTGTGTTTTAATGAGGTTTATGCCAGTATGCTTAAGCAATTTTTATAAATTGACCCATGCAACTTTGAGTTAATTAAACTATCATTATTAATTTTCGGGTTTACTTGACGTTGTGAGGCGGTTGATTATTTGTCGACTGTTTGCATAGTATGGGGTTTTACTTTTATAAATTCATTATTTCACAACTTTTTGTAAGAATAGGTACATTTGCCGATGTAAATTTACTTATCTCAGATTTTTACACCCAAGGTGTTTTTTGGTTGCCTCTTACTCAGTAAAAAAGGACGTGGTCACTCTAATGTTCGAAAAAATTCGCCGATTTACCTAAATAGTTCTTCATAACTGGAGATACGGTTCAATATTGTTTGGTATTGAATTTCGACGAAATCGGTGAAGCGTTTCGGATTTTATCGAATTTTGAATTTTTCGAAAAAAATTCATTTTGGTCTAAATCACGTCGAATCTCAAAAAAGGAATCGAAATGTTTCACAGTCGAAAAATAACGTACAGCCCTGCTACGTACGAAATTTTTTGATGATCGGTAAAGTCGGTCGGATTTTACACCATTCTGAATTTTTTAAAAAATGTAGATTTTCGCTATAACTCCGGAAAAGTTAAGAAAGTAAGACAAAACTTTGTATCTAATCAAAATTAAATGTAACGATGTTTGTAACGGACTTTTCGTTTGTTCAAATAAAAAAACGTTGCAAAGTTCTTCCTTGCAACTTGCAATTAATTAATTAATTAATTCCTCATTAATAAAAAAGTTGCAAAGTTCTACTTTGCAACTTATAATTAATTAATTAATTAAACGGGTTAATTCTATCCCGTTTAATTAAACGGGTTAATTCTATCGAGTTTAATTAAACGGGTTAATTCTATCCCGTTTAATTAAACGGGTTAATTCTATCCCGTTTAATTAAACGGGTTAATTCTATCCCGTTTAATTAAACGGGTTAATTCTATCCCGTTTAATTAAACGGGTTAATTATATCCCGTTTGATTAATCGGGATAAATCAACCGATAACAAGGTCGATATCTCTACGGCGCCGCCCAGCGGCGCATGCACCACATCAAACCCAGTAATAGTCAAAACTCCGACGGTAAGAGGCCGACCGTCAACACTACAAAGCGTGCAACGAGAAAGGAGCAACACAACTGGCTCGATCAGGGATTTCGTCCAGCAGAAATGAAAACGTTATTCTCCAGAGCAAGACGGCGGAAGAGATCAAAAAGCCTTCAAAAACTCGACGCTAACTGCACGCTCTCCCCCGGAATCTACACAACGACCTCGCCACCCGGCAAACACCGAACCACCGCCGGTACTGCCTATTCTGTCTTTACCAACTGCTGAACCGCTACCACTCAAGAACATGGAGACGATTATTGCTCAATTCAGACAAATGAGCAAAGACAATGCAAGACAATTTAGCAACATGGGCAATCTAATTGCACAGAACAACGCAAATCAAGAATAAAAATTCGTTGAGATATAAGATAAACTCACGAAAAACAAAGAAGAATTTCTAAGAGCACACCAAAAACTAGGGGGCACAAGTTCAGACCATAGACGACCAGACCCTAAACCTCGAAGAGCGAGAGTCAAAACTGGAAGCTAATCTCTCTAACGCCTCGAAGAAAGAGTCCACAGATAATCGAAGAGTTGAGCACCTGGAACGCAAAATTGAAAGCATGGTTAGAGCCGAGATCAAAAATAATATTGTGATCAGTGTATTGAAAGCATAACCGAAGAACGCCAAAGAATCTATCAACAACTTCCTCTCGACTAAATTCGGCGTCGAAGGGAAAATTGTCGAAAAGAGGGTTATACCTAGTGGAAAAACCATCATGTATGGTGTTAAACTAGACTCGCGGGAAACGAAGAACGAGATCCTAAAGAAGAGAAAACAGCAGCAAGGAAGAGACATTTTCAACAACATACAACTCACATATAAGGAACGCCAAATGGGTAAAAAAACTGCGAGACCTAGCAAGAGAACACCGACAAGAAAGGCATCAAGTGAAAATTGCGTTGAACAGACTCGAAATCGACGGCAAGTGGTACTACTGGGACGGCAACGAAGAGAAACTAAAAACCCCGATACGCCATCAAGATAATTCTGTGCACTCTCTCCTCCAGCCGTCTTCGTCGAACGCCGCTCCAAAAAACTAACAATGAAAGAAGAAATCGCACTGACTTTCTGGAACTCGCACGGATTTTCCAACATCGAGCACTGCCGTACACTGTACTGTAACGCCCATTTTTGATGAGCGTTACAAATAGGCTGAGATAGCCGCTTTGTTTTCGGCGCTGTGGCCGCCAGCCTCGCTCCACCCTTTTTTAGAGCGATTCCGTGGGGCACTCTCGTAATTTTGTAACGCGAAGACGACTAATTAGTCTTTTATTTTTGTTTTTTTATGTAATTCGTCGCCGAGCCCGAGATCCTGCAGAGAGCGGAGCGTTGCCGAATAATTCCGTCTCCGCCTGCCGAATTCTCGCTTCCAGGGAGCCAGTGAAGCAGAGCACACGCACGAGAGAGACGGACGATGTCGCCGAGACGAAGAGAGAGACACAGCGACAACAGCGGGCGAGCGAAAGTCGACTCGTCATCGCGCGTATCCGAGCGCCTCGGTGTGCATCGCGACCGAGCGCTATGATTTTCGCTAATGTTTCTCAAGTCGATTATTCTGTTTTCCTCGTCTCGATTTTTCCGCCTGTTTCGCGCCGTACTCGTTTCAGCCGGAAAATAATACCCGTCACGACGATGTTGGAGTCGCCGGAATTATTAGATTTCCCGGTCCATTTTCCTTCGTCGGCCGTAACGGAAATTGTATCGTTCGCAATTGTAATATCGAAGAGCGGGCGAGCGCGTTCCTGGGACATTCAAATCCGTTGGTCGCGTCTTGCCGTCCGCGCGTCGCGCGAAACGATAGTCCACGGGGGGCGGGCCAATTACCGGTCCGCGCCCTGCCGATTTCGGCAGTTTGAGGGAAAGTGGGAGAAAAGGACCGGTGAACGAGAAGCGCGTAATCGTAACGCCTTCTCGTCATTGTTCGTTGCCGCGGTGTCGCGTGAGGTTGGTGGCTGCTGTCGCGGGGAACAGAGGCGGCGCATTTCCCGGCCTTTGAGGAATTTCGAGATACGCGGAGAAAGGTAGGATCCCTCCGGTGGGTTTTTTGGGGACAAGTGTCCGGGTGAGCTCGTGCGTCGTTTTTTTGCGATCGCTCCACGGCCGTATTGGTATCCTCCCGGAGTGCGGACGGTATTTGATTCCCGTTGTTCGTGGACTCGTGCGGGAGGCCGACCTCCGAGATCGCGGTGAGGGTGCCTTCGGTCCAGGCGCGATCGGTTCCCGACGACGCCGGGAACCACCGTTTTGGTTTAGGAGCGCCGTGGCCAACACAATCCCCGGGAAAAAACGTGCGCGTGACTGCTCCCCGGTACGTTGGAAAGTTTGCGGGTGGCCTTCAGCCGACCCGCCTTGTGATACAACCGGTGATCGGTCCCGCGTGCTCGGTCGTCGATTTTCGATCGGCCATTTCCCCGGTGCGCACGTTAGATTTAGTTGCGTCTGTTTTTTTGTCGTCGCGTTATTAATTTGTTCTTTTGTCGTCGTTGTCTTGCGTGTGTTTTGTCGGTCGCGGCGTGCTACCGCTAGTAGGGTCTCCACTGCGCGGGATTTATTTTCGGTCATTTTTAGTAGTTCGCGGTCGCGAGTAGAGTCAGTTATTTATTGTAATTATTTTTGTGAGCCGACACGTTTAGGAAATCGGAGGCGGCGAACTGAGTAACCGCGTCCCGATTTTAGTAGGGTAAATGTTTGTAAAACCGCGCAGATAAATTAAAGTTTTTGTTTGATGACCTAAATTTTTGTTTTGTTTTTTTATTCTGTAAATCGAGCCCTATCCGAAACATCGCCCAGGGTCCCCCGAACCGCCCCTCTACCCGTGTGGTGGCTGCAGCTAGCCGGCCAACACCCTCTCCCACCTTTTTCGCTTAACATCTTTTCCCAGCTGGGTCATACTTTGCGCGTGGCTGGCGCCCCGGACAATTTTTGGAATTTAAACCAGCTGAGGGTGGGATTTTAGAACCCTGCGGGCATGGCTCGTAACCCGGGTCGCGGTAACAGTACAGTTCTGAGTTCAACTTCTTCTGCGAAACATGGCTGACAACAACACCGAACCCAGCTCCAGCTTACCTACAAGACTTCACCTGTTTTTGGTCGGAAGCGATAAGAGAGCACAGCACGGGGCGTGGAAGCGGCGGACTAGCGGCTTTCACAACCATCACAGCGACAGAGACCATCGACATCAACCCATGGTGGATATACGTGAGGTCAACTTTACCAGACAACTTTAATAATCGGTATGATTAACTTTAAGCCCGATCTTAGAGACTTTGCAAATTCTCCTAGACGAAATTAAAACGAGATTTGAAGACGAACCTATTATAATCGGTGGAGACTTAAACACCAGAGTTGGTGAGCAAGATCTTCTGCCTACCTATATATTTGACGAAACGAGTATTTACAATAGAATTATATCATCCGATCGCGTAGTTAACCTAAGAGGCGCTCTCGTATCAGAATTTATGGCCGCAAATGGGATCGCGCTTATTAACGAAAGATCGCCCGACGACCGACCAGCCCGGCCAACTTTCGTAAGCAGCAAAGGGAAAAGTGTAATCGATTTATTATGGTGTAATGGATTTATTATTATTAGTGTAGCCGACCTGAGACTCGTAAAAAATTCGCACGTAGTAATGGAGCCGACACTATCTGATCACATTCCTGTCGAATTAATACTGCGAGGCGAGGGCCCTTCTGAAACCCAAGCAGACGAAGAAACAGGTACTCCGCGAAACTTAACAACCCTCCGTTGGAACGAGGAATGTGGAGAACAGTATTACAACTTACTCAATGACGCACTCCAAACGACAAATATCCCTGTTAACTCATCAGCGACGGCTCTAAACGAAACTTTATCTGAAGCAATAATTGAAACTGCTAATTTCGCGAACATGACGCGCAGCTATAGAGTCGGAAAAAAGAAGGAAAAAAACAAACCCTGGTATGATAAAATCTACTGAAAATGTAAAATGAGACTAAAAGAAGCCGTCAAAAACTATGACCATATAAGATCCGAAGAAAACGAAGCCAACTACCTCGAATGCCAAAAAATATACAGAGACACAATAGAATCCGTAAAAAAGCAACACAGGCAACTCATAAAAGATAGCTTCGCGAATCTTAAGTGCCCAGCCGACTTTTGGAGCGCTGTTAAGAAATGAAAATCAAAAGCTAACTCCATATTCCTCGTTCCAATCGAAAGGTGGAATGAATTCTACGGTACGATTTATAAACCTAGAATCGAAAACGATCTGACCTTCTACGGTCCAGACTATGCTATTAAAAAAAATTGTTACGCCAAGTATAAAAATCGAAGTTATCCCATTTGATAAAAATTCTTTCTAAACAAAAAATTACTTACAAAAAAAATCTTTACAAAAATATTAAATTCCGAAAATAAATCTTTTCAAAACTATTAAACTTAAAAAATAAATCATTTTAAGAATATTAAATTACAAAAATAAATCAAATCATCCAATATATTAGCCAAGCATCACTGGCATGCAAACAACTCTACTCACTGGCATAAAAAATACTTGGCGTACCAGAGACTTGCTCCCGTACATAGTCAATTGAAATAAGTGCGGTACAGAACCAACTTTTATACATTTTTAAGAATATTATTTTCTTTTTTGTGGCACGAGCTGCAAAAAAAGCGAAAAAACAAGATCCGAAAAAGAAAAAAAAACGAGCCGGGTGATGTGAAGATTATTTTTCTTTCTGTCAGGGGGCTCCGCCCCCCGAAACCCCCGCCGGGGCATCGCCCCGGACCACGCCCGCTCGGTCACACTCTCGGTCGATCTCTCGGTCGCCCGCTCGGTCACACTCTCGGTCGGTCTCTCGGTCGTCCGCTCGGTCACACTCTCAGTCGGTCTCTCGGTCGCTCGCTCGGTCTCTCGCTCCCTCGTTCGCTCCCTCGAACGGTTTCTCCCAGACTTAGTAATAAACAATATCAGCAGTGGTCCCGTCCTTATTTCAATGGACTACGTACGGGAGCAAGTCGCTGGGACGCCAAGTTTTTTTATGCCAGTGACTAGAGGGATGATGCTTGGCTAATATATTGGATGATTTGATTTATTTTTGTAATTTAATATTCTTAAAAAGATTTATTTTTGAAAAGATTTACTTTTGAAGTGTAATATTTTTGAATATATATTTGTTGTAAGTAATTTTTTTATTAGAAAGAATTTTTATCAAATAGGATAACTTCGATTTTTATACTTAGCGTAACAATTTTTTTTTAAATAATTTTGTGCTATTTGATGTCTTTTTTAAAGCAAAGTAATCAAAGTAAAATAATAATGAAGTTAACAAACATTTGAAGTTAACAAACATTTGAAGTTAACAAACATTTGAAGTTAACAAACATTTGAAGTTAACAAACATTTGAAGTTAACAAACATTTGAAGTTAACAAACATTTGAAGTTAACAAACATTTGAAGTTAACAAACATTTGAAGTTAACAAACATTTGATGTTAACAAACATTTGAAGTTAACAAACATTTGAAGTTAACAAACATTTGAAGTTAACAAACATTTGAAGTTAACAAACATTTGAAGTTAACAAACATTTGAAGTTAACAAACATTTGAAGTTAACAAACATTTGAAGTTAACAAACATTTGAAGTTAACAAACATTTGAAGTTAACAAACATTTGAAGTTAACAAACATTTGAAGTTAACAAACATTTGAAGTTAACAAACATTTGAAGTTAACAAACATTTGAAATTAACAAACTAATTAAGTTTACAAACATTTGAAATTAACAAACTAATTAAGTTTACAAACTTTAAAAATTAACAAACAAATTTAGTTTACAAACATTTGAAGTTAACACACTTTTTTGAGTTTGCTATCTGCTAACAAATCTGTTGGAATAGCGAAAAAGATATTAATTTATTATTATATAATTATTAAAATAATATTAAGATAATTATTGTTACTCTTAATTATCTTAATAATATCGTAATAATTATATGGAGGCAGTCTACGTCACGTCAACCTACGTCACGCGCCGCGCGAGCCTCGGGAGGGAAGGGTTCGAGTCCGCACATGCGCGAGTCAACTCCCCGGGCGTTGCCTCTGTGTGCGTGTGCTCGACGTCACACCGACAAGCATGCGTCGAAAAGTGTGCGTCGAACAAAATGAAAAATTTTATTCGGCGAAACATCTCGATCGATCAGATATCAGTGTTGCGGTAACCGATTTCGTCGCCATAGGTCTTATTCGAAAGAGAAAAAACCTGCAAAGTAGAACCTTGCAAATTGCTTCCTCAGTATTTTACACTTTTGACGATGCTACCTCTATGAGGAAGTATGTTGATCAATTTTGGCTTCCTCATAGAGGAAGCATCGTCAAAAGTGTAAAATATTGAGGAAGCAATTTGCAAGGTTCTACTTTGCAGGTTTTTTCGGCTGTTTTTTTTTAATAAATAAAAATGTAAGATTTTAACCACCGAACCGATTTCCCTCAAATTTGTACCCAACCCTTGGTTCATGATAGTGAATGTGTGGACCAAATTAGAAGCCGGTACCTTGTAATTTGCATGATCCAGCGTGATAACGAGATTTTTCAAAATGTTCTAAATGCCATAAAATTTGAACGGCTTTTCAGATCCGCGTCAAATTTGTACTCGAAACGTGGTCCATGCTTGTCCATACGTGAATCAAATTTGAGAAAATTCTGCAAAAATTTTTTTCCGATTTTTTTTTGGGTGCCGGCTTTTTTTTGTTTTTCATGCAGCAAAATCCAAATTTACCGACACAATGGCAGTTTCCTCGACGAAACTCATCGATAATAATGAATAAACGTAATGACATGTTCGAAATTGCAATCGGATGTCTCATAATTTACAGGAGCTATAGTACTTACAGACATTTGAAAAAATAATGAATTTGCAATAACATGAGAACTGCTTTACCGATTTTCGCCAAATTTGATACAAGTCATGGTTTTAAGGTGGTCTATTGTCGTACAGAATTTCATCCCGATATCTCTCAATTTGCGGAAGTTATATCGCGAAAACGATTTTTGCCAAATTTTCAAAATGCTGTAAAATCTGAATTTCCTAACCGATTCGCGCCAAATACAATCCCATACAGTATTTTATGATAGCGAACGTGCGTGCCAAATTTGAAGAACATTCTTAAAAAATTACAGCAGTTATCGTGTAAACAAAAAAACGTGCGCATACACACACACACACACATACACACACACACACACATACAGACATTTCGCACAAACCACTTTTCTCGACGTTTTGGACCATGCTGAGTGTACTGACATGAAAATCTCGAAAAAAAAAAATTTCACGAAAACAAGGCTTCCTCTATGAGGAAGCAAAATGTAAGATTTTAACCACCGAACCGATTTCCCTCAAATTTGTACCCAACCCTTGGTTCATGATAGTGAATGTGTCGACCAAATTAGAAGCCGGTACCTTGTAATTTGCATAATCCAGCGTGATAACGAGATTTTTCAAAATGTTCTAAATGCCATAAAATTTGAACGGCTTTTCAGATCGGCGTCAAATCTGTACTTGAAACGTGGTCCATGGTTGTCCATACGTGAATCAAATTTGAGAAAATTCTGCAAAAATTTTTTTCCGATTTTTTTTTGGGTGCCGGCTTTTTTTTGTTTTTCATGCAGCAAAATCCAAATTTACCGACATAACGGTAGTTTCCTTGACGAAATTCATCGTTAATAATCAATGAACGTAATGACATGTTCGAAATTGCAATCGGATGTCTCATAATTTACAGGAGCTATAGTACTTACAGACATTTGAAAAAATAATGAAATTGCAATAACATGAGAACTGCTTTGCCTATTTTCGCCAAATTTGATACAAATCATGGTTTTAAGGTGGTCTGTTGTCGTACAAAATTTCATCCCGATATCTCTCAATTTGCGGAAGTTATAGCGCGAAAACGATTTTTGCCAAATTTTCAAAATGCTGTAAAATCTGAATTTCCTAACCGATTCGCGTCAACTACAATCCCATAATGTATTCTATGATAGCGAACGTGCGTGCCAAATTTGAAGAATATTCTTAAAAAATTACGGCAGTTATCGTGTAAGCAAAAAAACGTGCACACACACACACACACACGCACACACGCACACACGCACACACGCGCACACGCGCACACACGCACACGCACACGCACACGCACACGCACACGCGCACGCACACGCACACGCACACGCGCACGCGCACGCGCACGCGCACGCACGCACGCACGCACGCACGCACGCACGCACAAGGCTTCCACAAGGCACGAAAACAAGGCTTCCTCTATGAGGAAGCAAAATAAAAAATATTGGATCTGATACATTTCTCGTCCGTGAGGCGTCGACAGAGATATAACGAGTTTCATTTGAAAGTAATGGAAAAGGCCCCGACTTCGGGATAATAAGAGTAGCGGTAGCGCCTCGTGTCGATCGTGACGAGAGGTCGAGAGTCATTATTAATTCCTTTTTATACTTGGCGTCGAGACGCTACCGCCTCTTCATGGCGTCGAGACGCTACCGCGTCTCTTCATACTAAACGAAGAGATTATAGTAGTCGAACTAAAAAAAGCGCTAAGAAAAAGCAAAAGCGGAAAAACGCCAGGGCCAAACCGAATAGCTTCCGAATTTCTTAAAGCCTTACCGCCCAATGGATTCCAATATCTGCAAAAACTCTATAACGAAGTACTCGAGAAAGAAAAAAACTCCGGCATCGTGGGCGTGGTTACTATGATCTTCAAAAAAGGCAACAGAGAGGATCCGGCAAATTATCGAGGGATTTCACTCGTAAATAACACAACCAAAATATTCACGGGAATACTCAGGGACCGACTCAATAAACTATCAGAACACCTTAAAATCATCCCCGAATCTCAAATGGGCTTCAGAAAAGGGCGAGGCTGTGTAGACTGCATTTTTACTCTAACGACTATGATACAACTACAATTAAGGCTAGGGAATCGGGAAGTCTATGCGATCTTCGTAGACCAAGCGGGCATTCGATGCGATTCCGCACGCTTTTCTCTGGAATAAACTATACCGCCAAGGAATCAGTCCGAAATGTATACGAATCATAAACTCGCTGTACGATCACGCAACCTTACAAGACAAATCCCGCTCTAATGTGTCGAATGAATTTCCAGTCTCGGAAGGCATATTGCAAGGCGAGTCGCTGAGCCCTGATCCCTTTCTCTTGTTTCTAGCAGACTTTGAATCATTCGTAAGAGGAAAAGGACTAGAAGGGTTAAATGTCGACAGTATAAACGACATTATAATGATACTGGACGCAGAGGACACAGTAATCCTTGCCCATTCTCACGTAGACCTGGCTAAAAAACATTAGAACTCTAGAAGAATATTGCTCACTTAACGGACTCGAAGTTAATGCAAACAAAACTAAAATCATTGTGTTCAAGATCAGCGGTAAGCCCAAGCGAATAGACAACCGTTTGACGAGACATAAGGAATCAAATATGGAAGTTGTTCCAGAATATTTATATTTAGGTGTTCCAATCGCAAAGTCAACCCTTGGACTTAAAGCAGCTCAGGCAGCGATAATAAAAGTGAGGGTAGAATCCAGCACAACTCTGTCTATTCTACTGAGAGCAAACTGCGACAAATGTGATGCCTTCATTAAGCTCTACGAAAGTATGGTTGAAACGACTCTTCTATACGCCTTCCGAGCCTGGGGACTAAGATACGGCGATTTTATTGAAACGGCACAAACCTCGTTTTTCAAAAAGCTCCTATCACTACCGAAAAACACACCGAGCGCGGCCCTTAGACTAGAATTAGGACGTGTTAAAACATAATATAGAGTGTTACCCTCTCGAGTCACGTGCCGTACCCGGGAGGCTTCAAAAATTCCCGTCAGCTGTTTTATTAATTAATCCAGGGCGCCATCCACGCACTCAGCATGGCCCAGTTGGAAAGACGTTAAAAAAACGGGGACGAGATATTTTGGAAAGTTCGGTCTGGCTCGATTTTACCAAAAATGACTCGACTCAAGATACCGCCAAAGTCCGGGCCAAAAACAAAACAATTTATTTTCCAAAATTAGTACCACGGTTCGCTGCAATTTACAATGGTCCGGCGCCCTACTAAAATCGGGGAAGGGTTACTTAATTCGCCGTTCCCGATTTCCTACCCGTCTCGAGCCCTCCCTCGAGGGCGATCGCTTGCGAGCCGAGGGCACTCTCACCGAGATCTCGGAAAAAATATTCTGCGCACACGAAATCGGGTCTCATCGCAATGAATCCCGCACGCGACGGATACCCCGCCGTCGCCGGGCAGTCGTGAAAAACCGACACCCGCGCACCTGGCAACTGTCGCACAAAACACTGCGGAAGATATCCGAGAGGGACCCTACCTCAAGGTTTCCTCGCCACCAAAATCCCAAAGTCCCGGGAAGCGGCAGTCTCTGACTTTGCGACGTCGCCACCAACCTCGCGTTACACCGTGTCAACGAACAATGGACGCAGAATTACCCGCTGATCGACACGTTCTCACTCCCCAGCGTGCCGACAATTCCACATATTCGCGCGGTCCACTGGTCGCGTGGCGTGACACGCGGGACTGCGGCGCTATTAACGCGCGTGCGGGGAACGGTTGGCGTGGGAATTTCGGATCGGCAACGCGGGGCGGTGGCCAGCCGATTACACAGGGAAATAACTGTTCCGAAATGAATCCGTCAACGGACCGCAAATTAATTCGTTAGCCGACCCTCTCCCTCTCCCTCTCCCTCTCCCTCTCCCTCTCCCTCTCCCTCTCCCTCTCCCTCTCCCTCTCCCTCTCCCTCTCCCTCTCCCTCTCCCTCTCCCTCTCCCTCTCCCTCTCCCTCTCCCTCTCCCTCTCCCTCTCCCTCTCCCTCTCCCTCTCCCTCTCCCTCTCCCTCTCCCTCTCCCTCTCCCTCTCCCTCTCCCTCTCCCTCTCCCTCTCCCTCTCCCTCTCCCTCTCCCTCTCCCTCTCCCTCTCCCTCTCCCTCTCCCTCTCCCTCTCCCTCTCCCTCTCCCTCTCCCTCTCCCTCTCCCTCTCCCTCTCCCTCTCCCTCTCCCTCTCCCTCTCCCTCTCCCTCTCCCTCTCCCTCTCCCTCTCCCTCTCCCTCTCCCTCTCCCTCTCCCTCTCCCTCTCCCTCTCCCTCTCCCTCTCCCTCTCCCTCTCCCTCTCCCTCTCCCTCTCCCTCTCCCTCTCCCTCTCCCTCTCCCTCTCCCTCTCCCTCTCCTCTCCCTCTCCCTCTCCCTCTCCCTCTCCCTCTCCCTCTCCCTCTCCCTCTCCCTCTCCCCCTACCTCTCTTTTAGGAAATTAATGAGGAAGCACATTGCTTCCTCATTAATTTTCGTTTTTTACAAACCTTCGTCTATGAGGAAGGCAAAAATGATAAACAAACTTCTTCATAGAGATGGCTTTGTGAAAAACGAAAATTAATGAGGAAGCAAAGTGCAAAGTTCTATTTTGCAACTTTTCCATTTTTCTTTTAATGCTGCGCGGCGAATGAGAAAATAACACTAGATCGTCCACGTACGCTAGGGCAAGAATTTCGATTCTATGGTCGACAGAAATCCCCCTAGCCTTACTTACAGCGAAGGATTCCTGAAAGTCGCTAATAAACAACGCGAAGAGGAGGGGGCTCAGCACATCTCCCTCACGGAAAGAAAAGTTTGGTTGTGCCAACTAATCATCCACAATGCTGTACCTCAATGTTTCTCGATTAGTTGCGACAACTGATAAATTCATTGTCATAACCACTTTGAATGATTGCAGTAACTATTCGCGAGTTGTTTCGATGAAATAATAAGCACAAGCAATCGAATGGTTGAGGCAACTATTCGAATCCTTCGCATTGCAACGAATCGTCTGCTCGTACGACAAATGCCCGTAGTTGTTGTGGCAAGCGCGTCGAGTGGTACGCATCACTATCGGCTTGGTTGCCGGTTCGAACCTGTCGCGCAGTGTAACCGACCGGCGTGAAAAATATTTGTGCGGGCTGATTGTTCAATCGATTTGCGTTCAAAGTATTCGGTAAGTAAACAATTTTACATTACAAGGGGCGGATATATCACTGTAGAAGATATTGCACGTAGTATTGCTCTCCTGTTTAAAGACGATTGTAAACGTGCCGGTATAACCCTACTTTAATACCGCCGTAACCGGTAATGCATCAGAAGTATTTATATGGCGTTCGCGATCAAGTGTAGTCTCGAGTGTCGTCGTATGTATGAATATTCGTATTGTAACGAGTCCCTGTCCACTACCTATTTTTTCCCTTTTCCACCGACTCTCCAGACCTCTAGCCCACAGGCCTGCATGCCTTCTTTATTGCTTCCTGTCCCGCGGCTCCGCTCGCCGCTACGCACCACATCTGCAGAGTCCCTAAAAACGCAGCTATTATCGCCTGCATCCTAATGCCGCCGCCTGCGTGGCCTACGTGACTTTTCCCAAATTCCTTTCCTACGACTCTTTTTATCGCTAGTTTGTCATGCACGCTGCACCTAACTAAATAACCGCCTTTTCCCGGAAACTAGTCACACAAGCGTCCGTCTCCCGCCGAAGCTTCCAGACTCCTCAAATTCTTACCCACGTCCCTTTTTATCGCCTGTTTCCCACGCACGCCTCGCCTAATCAGCTATGCGTCTTTCCAGGAAACCAGCCACACGTGCGCCCTTTTCCGCCGAACTTTCTGGACTTTTCTCCCAAAATTCCTCCCCACCAACACCATTTTCCCACAGTTCGATCCTTTATAAACGCCTCCCGCGATGCGCTCTAGGTTCATTAACTCCGTCACTCTGCCCGTGTACAGTACGTAAGTCGCCGTTGCTTTTGCTCCGATTTGTGTCTACCGCGTCATAAGATCCATTACCGTTCTTCGTAGCCGGGTTGGTACCTCGTGTAACCTCCAAGAACATTTATAAACTCTGTAAAACCGTGAAGTGTGTGCAATAAAATCCATTTGAAACAAACCTGACTTCACAGTATCGTTTTGGTAGCACTTATTTATAATACGATGAAAAGTTGCTTACAACGTATTTTCATTTTAACAGATGAAGCATGGACGAAGTGTCAAGTTTGCTGACCCAGTGGGAATTTGAAGAACTGATCCCTCAATTCAAAGGTATTATTTGATTTTACGTCAACCATAAAGAAAGAAATAATTTCCAATTATTTGTGAGCTTTTTTTTTGCATGAGAATTCTGTATGTGAATTTGTATGAGAATACCTCCTACGCAACCTCTGCGTAGAAACCAAATAGAAAGCAAACAGCTGTGAATAACTTCTACGCAAACTCTGCGTAGGAAGCAACTAGCTCTGAATCCCTTCTACTCAAACTCTGCGTAGGAAGCAACTACCTGTGAATCCCTTCTACGCAAACTCTGCGTAGGAAGCAAATAGCTGTGTGTAGCTCCTATGCAAGGTATGCGTAGGAAGCAAATAGCTGTGAATCCCTTCTACGCTAACTGCAAAAGGTAGTTTGCATAGGAGCTACTTTGCACAGGAGCTATTCGCAGTTGTTCGCACATTACTTGCAGAATGTATTTACAGAGCATTCGCATAGTATTTAGACTACTGATAGATGTTCGCTAACTATTCTAAAAGAATTCTATTCTGCAGAATAAAATTCTGATTTTTATGTAATCTACATTCTATACCATATCAAGATTAACCATTACAATTTTTATAAATGCATTATATTTTTTTGGTTGGAACTGGATTTCGTCCACTTATATCCTGGTTGCGAGCTGAAGTTGTTCGCCGGATGGAATCGATTTGCTCGGACTGTATGCAACCTGAGCAATCTCGTCTACGATGACAGTACGCAATTTTTTATAGAGTATTTTAAAGGCATAAACAAACAATGTTTTATATATTTGTTCTCTATTATCAGCCATTTTTTTCGAACATTTAAAATTCTTGATTAGCTCATTTTTACAACTCGAAGTATTTTTAAGAAGTAGTTAAATGCGGCATTTTTTTTATTCCAAAATATTGACGTATGTATACATGTAATGTATAGGTACATGTTAATATTAATAATTGCAGGTCTTGAATATCGATCTTTCATATTTTTAATAATAAACACATATCAAGATACTGAAATCATGAATCAATAATTCATTCTCATGTGTACAATACATGATAGGCAGTGGACAAAGGTTCGTCACTGCGAAACATTCGCTGTGAGTCGGCGCAATTTTTAATAAAAAATACACTACGTGGCAATCTGTTGTGTTATTCCATTACAATGTATTTATTTCTTCTCCTCCTCCTTCTCCTCTAGCTATAGTATATAGTTATGATGCAAATTATAATTAAATGTGAATGTGTAAAAAATATTAAACATTTTTTCAATTTTATGATTTACCAAGGTTAGCTGAGTAGGGAATGATCACTGATGCGTGTTTGGCAAATTCCCTTCATATTTACACAGCTTTTACGAAAATCTGTGTAACCTATGCTTTGAAGAAAATATGTATACCGTTTTGAGGTTAATTGTGTTGGTGGAGTTTACATAACCTAAAAATAATACGTTTAAAGCCGTTTTGCCGTTCGAAGCACGAATTATGTCTGCACGTAACCTAAAATTGGTACGATTAAAGTTTTAATTGTGCCGTTGAAGAACGATTCGCGTTAATTTCTAATATTCTTCATAGCGGTAGTGAAATTCTATTCCGAAATTGAATGACGCGATAGGTAGGGGCAAGCAATTGGATACTTGCGCTTCTACCTACTCGAATAGTTGTGTCAACCATTCGGTTGGTTGCTGCAACTAAGAGGTTATTTACCAACAAACCTTGGTTCGTGCAACCATTCCTGTTGGCTGACACAACGAAGCCGAGTTGTAAGGGAATCAGAATAGTCGATTGGTTGTATCATCAACTTTCTTGGTTGTGCCAACTAACTATTTTTTTCCGTGCTGTAAAACTCCCTCTGCGACGTCTACTGACTTCGGTATGCCTTCGGGGGTTCGCACAGAGGCATTTCCATTCAGGCTTTTACACATTCTTATAAATCTTGTGCTAATTCCGAGATTAAACAGCTTCTTCCAGAGCAGCGAATGTTGCACCGAGTCAAAAGCTCGGACGAAATCTATAAAGAGTATGGAAACTTTTCTCTTCGGTTGAGATAGGTGGATCTGTGAGATAGCGTTTTTGTAAACAAGTTATTGATACGTCGCCTTCCAGAGCGGAAGCCTGACTGAAATTCTGGCATAATTCCCATGTATTCACACAATTTGAACAATCATTCTTGAAGTATTTGAGTAAAGACTTTTGTAATACCGTTGACGAGGCAGATGCATCGATAATTCGAGGGGTCGTTTTGTGCTCTTTTTGTGTATCATCATTGCGTGTATCTCCGCCCGTGACAGCGATACTTTTTCTTCTTCTAAGATCTTATTACGTAAACACTCGAAAATTTTCAGAAATTCGTTGTTTGTACCGTCAAACCCGGAGATTTTCCGTTTTTTGTTCTGTTTAGACTTGCATGACTTCATGACTAGACGGTTTAGACTTGTATCTCCGCTTGTGTTATCGGGATATTTAATATTTAATGTCTAGCGTCCTAAGATACGTTTGGGATCTCCGTAGTATCGCGCTCCGGAAAGAGATTTTTTAAATATTCGTACCATCTATCAATATTTATGGGGTTTCCCTTGAATTATTTGTGTTTATGGCGGTTAATTAAAACCACTTTAATTATTTGTGCTTATTTAAAACCACTGCCTAACAGGTTATGGGCCCAGGCAGTCGGAAAACAATAAAAACATAAAAAGTGATGAATATTATTCGCGTGTGAATACCACAAATAATCAACATGAGTTCGGGATCGTCAGTGCGACTGGAGTTACTGAACAAAGAGAATTATGATATGTGGAAAATGCAGATGGAAGCGCTGTTAATAAAAAATGATGCATGGGATTACTTAAGTGGATTTAGTGTGAAACCAAACGTTGAAGAAGGTAACGCTGCAACGCTCGCCGCAGCGAAATCATGGATTGATAACGATAAAAAGGCAAGGTCGGATACAATATTGTCAATCAGCCCCTCGGAGTTAAAACAAATAAAGAGGTGTGAAACGTCACGTGCTGTATGGCTAAAATTCGAAAATATTTTCAAATCGAAGGGCCAGCGACAAAGGCAACCCTCTTGAAGCAATTAACACTCCAAAAAATGCAGAAAGGCGTCGATATGAGTGAACATATCCACACATTGTTCGATGCGGTTGACAAGCTCGGTGAGATGGAGATAAATATAAACACTGATTTACTAACGATTATGTGGCTTTACAGCCTACCACCGAGTTTCGAGAACTTACGGTGCGCAATCGAATCACGTGACGAATTGCCGAATCACGACGTACTACGAATAAAAATCATAGAAGAAAACGACGTGCGGAAAAGCAACGTACGGAACGCAGAGTCTAGCGCATTGTACGCAGGAAGAAACTTCAGAAAAACGAACTGGAAGAAGGAAAATAATGATGATACGAGGCCCGCAAACCGAGAACACTTCAAGTTAATATGTCACAGATATCACAAGGTTGGTCACCGCGCAGCGGACTCTTGGACGAACACGAAGCATATTAAAGAGTTGTAAAGAAGCCGATTCTCACAAACAATACGCTAAGAACATCGAAGAGGAAGTTTCACTGTACATCGCAACAGAAGCAACGAATGCCCCAAGTGCATTTAACGCATACGATTCTACAGATGGGTCAAGATGGTGTCTCGATAGTGGGTGTTCGGCACATATGTGCAGAAATGAAGAGAAATTCGAAGAAAAATGTGCAATAATAGACGGGAAACTCAACTAGGCGAGCGACGCGTGAATGGACATTAGAACGAAAGGAACGGCAAGAATAACGACGAAGGTCGGTAATGAACAGAAAAACGTGAATTTAACGGAGACTCTTCGCGTTTCGGATTTGCGTACGAACTTATTGTCAGTGGGAAAAATAGCTGACAAAGGTTATTTCATTATATTCGATAAACACGTTGCAAGTTAATGGCGAAAAGACTGGGAGAATTGTACTACGTACAAGAAGAGAAGTCGTATGCAGATTTCGGAAGCGACGCTTTTGCTTTGAACAGAAATCCGACGAAATGAAAATTCGACGATCGCTCGAGAAAATGTATTTTCCTCGGATATTCTGAACAAGCAAAGGCTTATCGAGTATGGCTTACGGACGAACAAAAAATGGAAATCACGCGGGACGTCAGATTCTTGGAGACAGGGAGAAACCAACGGAAGAATTCCGAAGATTTCTTTCAGCAACAGAACTTGAGGGACAAAGAAAAATCGGCGACAGAACGTCCGCAATCTGACCGACGAGAGGTAGAATTCGAATTGAAATCGGTCGCTCACACGATGCACGATGTAATCCTAGAAGAAATAGAGCTCGATGAAAACGGAAATTCATCAATTTCATCGGAATATGAGAGTGCGGAAGAGGAACCACATGTTGCACAAGGGGAAGAGCGTATCGAAGCAGGGGAAGTACGAAACGTTCCGGTGACCCCAACAATGCAAAGAGGTCGAGGAAGACCGAGGAAAATTTTGACGGGACAAAAAGGAAGGCCGCGAAAGGGTTATCATCTGCACGAAGTACTCGAGGCCAATAATGTTGAATCCGAACACGCATTTACGGCAGAAATATCCATTAAGGTCGCTGTCTCAGGGCAAGATGCAGAAGATTGGCAACGCGCAATTGGCTCAGAATTGAAGTCAATTATCAAAAATAATATCTGGGTGATGGTGGATCGTCCTGAAAGTAAATAAGTAACCCGGCGCCCCCTCGGGGCGCCGGGTTTCCTGTTGGGGGGCTTCGCCCCCCAAGCCCGCCGGAAAATGACCCTGCGGAAAAAATGTCCCTTCGGGAAATTTTTCCCTTGTGTCTTTTTAAGGCACTAACTTCGACGTCGCCCTTCGCGCTCCGTATGGTTTGAACGCCGCGTTTCGCGCTCCGAACGGTTTGGACGTCGCGCTTCGCACTCCGTACGGTTTGGACGTCGTGCTTCGCGCTCCATATGGTTTGAACATCGCGCTTCACGCTCCGAACGGTTTAAATATGATTTAAAACATAATCCTAACAAAATACCTATGCCATATAATAATTTAGGAGTACGCAGCAACTTTCAGAAAAATTGTTTAATTGACTGCGAAGATTGAGACATATACATATATTTCGACCTGAAAAACTGTATTGTGGTAGGTTAACACTATTTAAAAATAATCTAAAAAAGTTGCAAAGTAGAACTTTGCACATTGGTTCGTCATTACTTTCCCTTTTTCACAAAGCCACCTATATGTAGAAGTTTATTTCTTAACTTTGGCTTCCTCATAGAAGAAGTTTTGTGAAAAATGGAAATTAATAAGGAAGCAATGTGCAAATTTCTACTTTGCAACTTTTTTTTTATTCGAACAAAAGAAAACACCGTTACATCTAATTTCGATTATCTCCAAATTTGTTACTTACTTTCCTAACTTTTGTGGAAGTTATAGCGAAAATCTATATATTTGTTTAAATTCAAAATGTCATAAAATCCCAACGACTTTACCGATCATCACCAAAATTCGATACGTAGCAGGGCTATATGTTATTTTTTGTGTGTAGAACATTTCAGTTCATTTGTTTATATACAACGTGATTTAGGGCAAAATGTATTTTTTTCGTAAAATTCAAAATTCAATCAAATCCGAACCGCTTTAACGATTTCGTCGAAATGCGAACAGCATTGAAAGTGTCTTTAGTTATGATGAACTATTTAGCTGAATCGTTGATTTTTTACGAAAGTTAGAGAGTATACGACATTTTTTCGGAAAATTAAATATTCTATATATTCTGTATTCATGTATACATTTTTTTTTAAATGACAACACTTGAAGAGCAGTTACCACTCTACTTGCATGCCAAATTTGACGCACGCACGCAAATTTCGCGCACGCATGCATGCAAGCCCGCACACATACGGCCATTTTTTCTAAACCATTTTTCTGGGCGTTTTAGGTGATTCTGAACATACTGACATGAAAATCTTGAAAAAAAAAATTTCACGAAAACAAAGCTTCCTCAATGAGGAAGCAAAAATATTCTAAAAAAGTGCCTTTGCGTTAAAGTAATTTAGGAGTACGCAGCAAGTATCAGAAAAATTGTTCTGACGACTGTAAAGATTGAGAACGTTACATACATTTTGGTCTGAAAATCTATATTGTGGTAGTTTAAAACTGTATTTAAAAACTACCTCTGCGTTAAAGTAAATCAGGAGTACTCAGCAAGTTTCAGAAAAATTGTTCCATTGACTGCGAAGAATGTGACCAATACATACATTGCAACCTGAAAAATTGTATCGTGGTATGTTAACAGTATTTTAAAAAGTACCTCTGTGTGAAAGTAATTTAGGAGTATGCAGCAAGTAACAGAAAAGTTGTTCTGACAACTGCGAAGATTGAGACCGGTACATACATTTCAACCTGAAAAACTATATCGTGGTAATTTAAAACTATTTTTAAAAATACCTCTTCGTTAAAGTAATTTAGGAGATTGTGACCTGTACATACATTTTAACCTGAAAAACTATGTCGTGGTAGGTTAAAACTATTTAAAAATATACCTCTTCGTTTAAGTAAATTAGGATTACGCAGTAAGTTTCAGAATAATTGTTCTATCGACTGCGAAGATTGTGACCTGTGCATACATTTCAACCTGAAAAACTGTATCATGATATGTTAACACTATTTAAAAACGTACCTCTGCGTTAAAGTAATTTAGGAGTACGCAGAAAGTTTTAGGAAAATTGTTCTGTCGACTGCGAAGATTGTGACAAGTACATACATTTCAACCTCAAAAATTGTATCGTGGTATGTTAACACTATTTTAAAAAGTACCTCTGCGTTCAATTAATTTAGGAGTATGCAGCAAGTATAAGAAAAATGGTTCTGATGACTGCGAAGATTGATACCTGTACATACATTTCAACCTGAAACACTGTATCGTGGTAGGTTAAAACTATTTGATAAAAATACCTCTTCGTTAAAGTAAATTAGGAGTAGGGTAGAAGTACCGGTTGTGGCCACCTTTGGTCCAGTTGTGGCCACCGAGTTCGAAGGGACAGAATTATTTGTATTGTTAAAACGAAACAAAATTGTTTCGATAATCTTGTTAATTTGTATGCATTCTTTCGAAGTATCAACATGAAAATACAGAAAAGCAACAATTTGATACAAATTACAGTGAAAATGGCCACAACTGGTACAGTGGCCACAACCGGTGCTTCTACCCTACGCAGCAAGTTTCAGAAAAATTGTTCTTGCAACTGCGAAGATTAAGATCTGTACATACATTTTGACCTCAAATACTGTATCGTGGTAGGTTAACACTATTAAAAAATGATCTGAAAAATAATCTAAAAAAAGTGTTTCAGAATTATGGTAATTCAGAATTATGTAGCTGTTACGTGCCTACGTGCGTGAAGCGCACGTTTCACGGCGCGTTCCAAACTCCTCGCGTGAGGCGCGAGGGTAATTTTATTTTTATTTATGGGCCGCTCGCTACGTCCCGTACGGGCCCGCGTCCTAAATCCTTAGAAGAATACCTGAAAGGTAATTGTTGGAAAGAAACTGATCCGTAGCCACAAAGATTGGGTTATACAATATGTTCTAATTTATTCAAATATTTCGATACTATTAAAGGAAAAACGGGCTTACAATGCCACCTAATACTCTGAATCATACGCGCTCACGCATACCTCCATAACCCATGCAACTTACAGTAGATGATAATCCGGGAAAGTCGTCCGGCCGTAAACAGCAAAATAAAAATAACAAATATATTTCACCCCACTGTTGCACTTAATCACTAGTTCACTTAATGTTCTTATGTCACTTATAGTCTCTATGAAAGATGATAAATGACCAAAAGTCGGTTTGGTCGATTTGAAGAAAAAGTCCTTAAAGGGTACGCGTCACGATTAACGGCGCGGCGGAACACACTCGCTCGATATCTCCAAGTCGAGATTTACTGACCAGTGCGCCCACGGGTACGCGGAGTTACTCGAAAAGAATCTTTACGGATTCGTGGTTAATTCGGAACTCAATTCCCTCGCAGCCCTCCGAGAACTCGCGAGTTCTCGGGGAGACGAGAGGGGATCAGTCCCGCGAGATCAGCGGAAAAGCGCCGAGCTCCGACACGCGCGGCGATCGCGATCGTCCGGCACGGCGGAAACCCAACACTTTTGCGCATTGGCGGATATTCTATTCCACAGGAAATTGCTCAGCGCATCACGTGAGCGCAGCTGCGGTGTGGATTGACACCCCAGGTGATAGCTCAGCGATGCGCTGTTGCTCAGGCGCGTCACGTCCGAACGCTCTTGAGACGCATCTCGAAAAAGTTCGGGACATAACACCCCTCCCCCCTTTTATTCGGCAACGTCCCCGTTGGAGCACCGGATTACCCGCGTTCACTCACTGATTTCGGGAATAACGCACTTTTCGCGGGCACTGGTATTGGCCCGGCTGCGAAATGCCTGTCGCGACAGGAACCTCTGCAGTCGGCCTGCACGGTCGATGAACGGTCCGTTGTCGCTGGTTGAGGGCTCGTCGTCGTCGTTGGTCGGTGATTCGACGGCCGTCGGCAGCTCGCCGTCTGCTGTTACTTCAATGTCCGGTGGCAGCTCGCTGTCGCTAGTCTTTCCGTTGTCCGATGGCAGCTCGCTGGCCGTCGGCAGCTCGCCGTCGCTGGCCGTCGGCTGTTCCTTCGACGTCCGGTGGCAGCTCGCTGTTGCTGGTCGTCCCGTTGTCCGGCGGCAGCTCGCCGTCAACTGTTGCTTCGACGTCCGGTGGCAGCTCGCTGTCCGTCGGCTTACCGTCGTTGGCTTGGTCGATGATCGCCAGCAGCTCGCCGTCGCTGCGCTCCGGGTAGGCGGGGGCGATTCGGCGACGGCCTCGCATTCCGCCTCGCCCGGGGGGGTGTTGGCGGTCGACCGGCGGTTCAGCGGGTGTCGGCGCTGCGTGCGGCGCACGGGTGCTGCCCACGGACTGCGAGTCCTCGGCGATTGTCGCGTCGGGCGTCGTTGGCGGCCCGTTTGCTACTGGTTCAGCCCAAATTATGAAGCCGCATCGCTCGTTCGCGCGGAGCTGCAGCCTCGTTGTTTGCGTCGCGACGCTCCGGACCAGCGGTGCGGCCCGCGTGCTCGTATACTTGGCCGCGGTTTTGGGCGATGGGGCCGTCGGCCGTGCCGCTCGTGAGGATGCAGTCCGCTTACCCCTGAGCCTTGTCTGCACCAGCCGGGCGGAAGGAGTGGTCTGGAACGCCACGTTGTCGGCGTGCATCTCGCGCAGATTCGCGTTGAACGCCTCGTTGCAGTGGCCTATGTGCTTGCGATAGTTGGCCTCGGCCAACTCCACTGCACATAAGGGGCACTTCGGATGAGGTCCGGCGGGAGCATTTCGCTCCAAACAGGCGGCGACACTGGGTCACTGAACTTGATTTTGACCGCACACCGCGCACAATTTTTTTGCGGTGAACTGCAAGATCGTAGTGATCAGCCCTCGTTGATTGGGTGATTCTTTGCACTTTTGATTTGGCATCGTTTATCGTTTTTTTTTCTTTTGGTCTTCTTTTCTGAAGCCCGTGTCACTCGGAGGATGATTGGAACAGTAATGATCCCGCTCTCCGTTCGCTTCTCCTTCGGGGCCCGTGGTTCACTTAGTCGAAGGTGGCGGCTTGGGGGGGTAGAGAACGCCGCGTTGTTCGTGCTGTGTTTAGGCTGGCGGGCTCCGCCGGGCTCGTGCGTAACTCTACCCCGGCCTCGGGGTGGCTGACGCAGCAGCTGCTTATCGCTGGGCCCTCGGCGCTTGGCTGCGCCGTCTCTCGGTCTTGGCGTCTTAGGCCATGAATCAGGCAGAGTGTTGCGGCGGTCATTTGGCTGCGACACACATATAGCGCGGCGGCTACTAGTATCGCTGCCTGTACCGAGAATCCGACGAGAAAAAGGCCTCGTTGATGCTGCCTCTCTCTCTGGTGCGTGCCTATCGCCCGTATTCGTTCTTCCACTTCATATAACGATTCGCCGTCCTCGAGAGTCTTCCAGTTGCGTAGCACATTGTTTCTTCCGCTCCGTCCGTTGTCCTCCCGCAGCAATGAGGTCAATACTGGCTCGGGTGCATCGTATATTATTGGCGCAATTATTGACACGTTCAGCGATACCTCCGGCTGATAGAAGTATTCCTCCTTGCTGCGGTACGTGCTAGTACCCGTGAGCGTGGTGCCTCGCATTTTTCCGATGCAATTCGGGCTAAGGTAGAGTACGCCTGCTCCGGTGAGTTCGACGTGTTGGTCCGGCTGCCCGGGGCAGAGCACGTGGACTTTCTCTGGCCGGGCGAATGAGTACAGCCATCCGCCTTGCGAGGTGAGGTGTGCCCAGAACGGGTCGTGCCGAGGGCGGAGGCGTACGTTACATCGTTGGTACGTTTCGGCCGACGGTGCCGTGAGCATCCACACCTCGCACGACTCGGTGACGGCAGCTTCATGCACGGGAATTTCCATTGAGCATATTAATTTGTGGTCGACGCGCGTGCATGTCTTCATGTCGATTCTGTCGGCCTGGAAATATGTGCGGTGGTCGGTTGACAGCGAAATATACGGTGCGGCTGGCGTACCGTAGGCTGAGCCGGTCGCGTTGTTGACGTTCTGCGTAACGGGCCAGGCGTGCAGCCGGTATAAGTAATATACTGTCCGGTCTAACAGCGGTACATGGGTGACGATTATTAGTCGTCCCTTGTGGTATATTACATCCGTTCGTGCTATCAGAGCCAAGGTTTCTCCGCATAAATAGTCGAGTGAGATGGGAAACTCGAAAATGGCGGCTCTCAACTGCACTTCGCGCGCCACGGACAGTAGTTGTTCCCTCGTTAACATTGAGGGTTCGTATTGCCCGTTGCGCGCCGTGGCAATTACGTGGACGTAATGTGCACACGCACAGCATAATTAATAAGGGAATTATTATAGTGCATTTCCGTGGTAACTCGGTGCATTAGTCGTAATTCCTGCTGCAATTTGACCACGATAACTCGCAGGTCCCGGACCCTTTTTGTTTCCTCTGCGTGTTCTCGATGCAAATCTTGTAGTTTCGACGATATGATGTGCGTCTGCCGCCCGATCAGATGCGTTAAATTAGTCTGGTCGGCGAACAGGCGGTCTATTTGAGTCGGCATCGTCTTGATCCAGGGTCCCGAGTAGCGATTTGCTTAGGGTCCCAATTATGCCGAAGGGTGCCGCCCTTTTCCTCATTGTGCGGGGAATTTCCTCTGGCAACAGACCTAGCACCCGAGATTCCTTTGAAATGCTCTGCAAATCCTCGGTTAGGCCACGCGCGCGCGCGAGGCGTTGCCGCAGGAGATCGACTCGCAGCAGGTCGAGGCATGAGTCGCGGGAGTGGATTCTACTGCATGAATCGTAGATCCAGTCTAGTCCCGTATCTTCCGTGGGGAAATTTTCGATGAATGCTTCCGTGTCGATGTACGTGGCGATCTGCCAATCCGCGTACTGCAGCTGTAGGGGGCCTACACGCTCGTAGTACAGGCCAGGCGGATTGTTGATGGTCGTCACGTGGTAACTGGCTCCACGTCCTGGCGGAAGTGTTATTGTTGCGACCGCGAGTAGAATGGGGAGACGCATCGCGATTTCGTTGCCCGTCGGGGCTCACCTGTAATACCAGTGTCACACACTTTTCTTTTTTTTCAATATTTTCGCAAACACACACATACACTCATTCTTCGCTTATTGCTAATTTGAGTTTGTCAGTATGCTTGCGGATCAGTTTCCCCTTTTCGGTTTCCAGCATCGCATTTTTCCGATCGGAAATTTCTTTTACGTCAAAAGGGCCGTTCCACCGGCGATCAAATTTTCCGACTCGAGGCTCCTTTTCTGCGTAAACGCGGTCTCCGATTTTTAGATTTAATGGCTGGGCCGTTCTATCATAGTATCTTTTCGACCGGAGCTTGGCTCTATTTAAATTTTCCCCTGCTATCTCGCGTATCTCCGATAAACGTTTTATGAGTTCGGCGACATAGTTATTGTAGGTCGCGAGTTTTTCTTCCGCGGGGAATTGACTGGGCAGAGGTGCCAAACAATTTCGAACGGGGTGAAGTTTGTTGCCTCGTGGACGCACGTGTTGTAGGAAAATTCCGCGAAGGGCAACAAACGATCCCAGTCATCGTATCTGTCAGCGTAGTGCTTGATATATTCCGTCAAGACTATATGACTACGCTCCAGAGTTCCGTTCGTTTGGGGTCTATATCCCGAAGTGGTTTCCTGCTTTACTTTAAATATTTTGGAGAGCTCATGCAGTAGGCCACTTGTGAACGCGGCGCCTCGGTCCGTTAGTAGCGCTCGTGGGGCACCGAACTGGCTGAACAGGCGCCTCGCTATTACCTCGGCAATAGTAGTCGCCTTGAGGTCCGGGATCGGTTCAGCTAGGCAGTATTTAGACAAGTGGTCCTGCATCGTGAGAATATGTTTATTCCCATGAGGCGATATCGGTATCGGACCCACTGTGTCCAGTGATACCTTGTCGAAAGTATCGACCGGAGTGTCAGTGACTAACATCGGCTCGCGCGTTTTTATGCGCACGAGCTTTTGTTCCTGGCAGCTCTTACAGCGCCGTATGTAGTCCTGAACCTCGTTCCTCAAGTGGGGCCAGTAAAACCTTTCCCGAATTTTTCGGTACGTTTTCGTGACCCCCTTGTGGCCTCCCACGAGGCTTCCGTGATATTCGGCTATTATGTGGCTCCGGTCTTCCTCCGGAGGCACGATTATTTTCCCGTAACACAGAATGACAACCGTGGGTCCTCCGGCGAAGATCTCATTGAGCCATGTCAATAATTGATCACTCGGCAGTACATCCGTAAGGTCCCCGCCTCGGGAGAATCTAACTGATTTTATTTCCGATGAGTGGAAGACGTCTCGCAGATTGCAGAGCCCCACGCGGATTTTGTCTGCGCGCGTTTCCTCGAAATATCTTTTCTTTATGACCAAACTGTATATTTTATTATCGCCGTTAGGGGTTACGATTATTTGTCCTACCCGCGGGTTTTTCGATTTGATAGACGCGGAATCGATTAGCCCTAAATCGGACAGTATTTTCCCGATAGGTGTGGTTAACTCGCCGTCAGCCGATATGAAATGAGCGATATTCCCTCGTTTGTACGTGAGGCTTTCCCGAGTGCCGATCACAGAGAATTTCTTCTCATGAACCAGTTGTTGGCTGGAGTCACGCCCGTCTGTCTCTCTCGCGCTCATATACCCCGGGTCCCCTGGCGTGAAGTGCGTTGGCACTTCGACGAATTCGTCGGCCTTGCAAGGTCGAGGGCTCAATCCGTCGCCGGAGGCTTCTGGCTCGGGCGCGCCCGGCAGCGAGGGGGGCATAGATAGAGGGTTGGCCGCAGTCGTCACCGGGACCGACGGCCATGCTGGTTGCGCATTCCCTTCCTCGGGAATGCGCGATAACGAGCTACGCCGTCCGAACGGTGTAGAGCGAGCTGCCGGCTTAAGTCCCAGCGCCCGCGTTTCGAAGAACGAGCGGCGCGGCCGCAAGCCCGGTGTACGAGGGAGAGCGAGCGTCACACTCGCCGTCTGTCTCGGCTCCTCGTTTTCATCATCGGCTTCTCTTTCCTTTTCGGACGGCTGCGCGGTTAGCGGCGGGGACCCCCCGACTCTGTGTAGGAGTTCTTTCTCCGTGACTTTCCCCATGCGCTCGGCTAACTTGTCGATTCGGCGGGATAATTCTAAGTCCTCCATGTGGTCATCGTATGGGTCGAGTTCGGCAAGCGCCTCCTTGACTTGAATATCGACCTCTTCCCCATCGGAGATAGACACGGGAAATTCAGGTTCCTCCCCGTCAAGTTTCCCTGGATTCGATTGAAATTTTTCCTCGAGCCTGTTAATCGACTCGTGGAATTTGTCAATTAAGTTTTGCAGGGCCTTTGACAGTTGTGGTTTCGAACCCTCGGGTTCTTGACCACCTAACTCGTCCTCCTCGGAGTCACTGATTCCGGGACTTCCGACAATGATTAAATTATCGCCCTTGTCGGTTTCTGTTTCCTCAGCCGAGGTAGTGACGGTCGCAGGGGGTTTTTCCTCTTTTTCCTCTGGTAAAACGCCACGGCTTTTTTTAAGACGGGCCCCTTTTTCGGCAGTAAAGCTGCAGGGAGCATGCTGTGATTCAAGCGCTGTATGGGAGGAGCGCTTAACTCACTCGAGCTCGTGCCGGCCGCAGAGGATTCGGCCGGGGTGACGGGGTTTCCCGCCTTGGAGCGTGTACGTGCGGCTATTGCACTCATGTCGGATAGTGTGAGTTTCTTCCCCGCGGCGGTTGCAGTACGCGTGGCTGTTTTTGGTTTCTCCCGTACGCCGGATTGGGGAGCGGAACCTAACCGGGGCCTATCACGCGGGTTTTTAATGGGCAGAACCCTTGAATCCTCCCCGCGTGAATCTGAGTCACTGGAGGTCCCGGAATCGGGATTAATCGGGTTGCGTGATAGCACATCCGCATTGGAATTTAGGCGTCCGGGCTTATAAATGAATTCGTAGTTATAATTCCGGAGCCTCATTCGCCAACGGATAAGTCTCTTCCCAGGATCGTTCGTCAAACCGATCCACTTGAGCGGTTCGTGATCCGAGACGAGTTTAAAATTTCGTCCGTATAAGTACGGTTGAAATTGGTCCAGGGCGTTTATGACCGCTAGACATTCTTGTTCCGTTGTGCCATAATTCATCTCGGGTTTACTCAGTACGCGTGAATAATATGCAATGGGTAGGTCGTGTCCATCGTGCTCCTGGCTCAGCACTGCGCCAACGGCGACACCAGACGCGTCTGTGGTCAGGATGTAGGGCTTTGAAAAGTCAGGATATTGCAGGATCGGCTCCTCGCAGAGGGCTCTGCGTAGGTCTCTGAAACTGCGTCGCTCTCTTTTCCCCCACTCGAAAGGCTTTTCCTTTTTTAGCAGGTCTGAGAGAGGTTTTGCGCGGGCCGAGAAATTTTTGATGAATCGCCTATAGTATCCCGCGAGTCCGAGGAATTGGCGGACGTTCTTTTGGGTTTTTGGGGTCGGAAATTTTGCAACGGCCTCGAGTTTCCTTGGGTCAGGCCTTACTCCATCCTGGCCGATCACGTGGCCCAGGTACGCGACTTCCTTGCGAAGAAACTCGCACTTGTCGGGCTCCAGGACAACGTTCGCCGCCTCCAGACGTGCCATAAGCCGGCTTACCTTTTTCCTGTGTTCTTCGAGTGATTTTGCGAACACGACGATGTCATCCAGGTAGATGAACATTTCCGTTCCCTGGAGGCCTCGCAGAACGTTGTCCATGAGCCGCTGAAATGTGGCTGGGGCGTTTTTCAGTCCTTCGGGCATCCGCAAATATTCGTAATGACCGTTGGGCGTGGAAAACGCAGTTTTTTCCCGGTCTTTCGGATCCATAGGGATCTGTTGGAACCCAGTCGCCAAATCGAACGTAGAAAAGTACTGTGCCTGTCCCAACTGGTCCAATATATATACTATATTGGGCAGTGGGTAGGCGTCGGAGATCGTCTTTTCGTTCAATTTGCGGAAATCGATCATCATTCGCATTCTCGGTCGCCCCTGTGAATCAGCCTTTTTGGCTGATTCACAGGGGACAATCCACACGGGGGAATTGTGCGGAGATTGCGAGGGTGTGATTACCTTGTTGGCGAGCTTTTTCGTTACCTATTCCTCGATTTCATCGCGATGAACAATCGGGAACCGGTATTGTCGCGTATGTATGGGGAGCTGGTCCGTAGTCGGGATTTGATGCGCGACGCGGTCGGTGCAGGGTAACTTATCGCCCGGCAGCTTAAAGCGTTCGGGAAACTCCTCTACAATACCGCGGACCTCGCGTTTTTCACAGTCATTTAGGTCGCCCAAGCGCAGCGCTTCTAGGATAGCCGAGACTCGGTCTATTGGGGCTGACACTTCGTCATCCGTCGTGTCGTACCCCTCCGAGTCCAGCTCTATCCCACTATCGCGCTCCTCGAAAGGTAATATCTCTTGGGGGCCAATGACTACGTTTACATCCTCGTCGAGAGTGTTAAGTGCAAGCACGCGGCAAGCCCCGTCCCTTTAAGAGACCGAAGCCTCTCCAATAAATATTCCTTTGACGGTGTCAATCTTGGGGAGGTATCCCGTCTCTAAGTTTTCGTTCGAAACCTCAATCGAGATGGGTTTGCGCGTGCGAGCTCGGATTAGAAATACCTTTGGTTCGGGAGGAGTTTTCACGGTGCGATCGCGTTCTACCCTGGTATTTGATTCATCCATAAAAAATTTTGGCCTAATCGGGTCATCCTGGGTAACGACCGAGTTATGATAAAACGAAATTTCCGCCTCCTCTCGTCTGAAATACGGTCTCCCAAGTAAGCCGCAGCTATCTATGGGTAATTCGCGGACTACGTGAAATTTCGTAGGAATTTCGCGGAAATATACATCCACGGTACCGATGGTCGCTGACCGTTCTTCCGTGACTCCCCGATATTTGGTGTTCTCCTCCAGATTTACCTCAACGTCCGGGTCGAGTGCCGCTAATTTAATGAGGTTCAAGGTGGATCCCGTGTCGCAAAAGAAAAGATCGGTACCGTTTCAGAGTTGCGGAGCAGCTAGTTTTATTACCGGTGATTCTACTTCCTCCTCGTCAGAATCCCCTCTGGACATAATTACTCGTGTGTCAGAAGTCGCACAGTGGCCTTCTTCGCAGCTGCACCCGCTGCTGTTCCCTCGGGCTGGCTCGCCAGTCCCTCGGGATGACGAGCCCGCTGCGAGTTTAAATTCCCGCTATTTTCGCAGGTGCTGCAGTTTGATTTTTGCGGAGCAGGTGCCTGAGTCGCGGACCTAGTCGGGCGCGGGGACCATCGGTTACGCGGGTAGCGTACAGTTTCCGCCCCGCAAGCGAAACAGAAGCGCGCGACACCGTCCGGAGGGAAATTATTCCCGTCGGGCGTCTGACGTCCCTCCGTTCTTAATATCCCCGGCGGTGTTCCCGGTCGCGGCAACCCGGGTGACCGCGGGCGAGGACCTCCCCACTGGGAGCGGAATGGCGAGGGAGAAGGCGAGCGCGACCGTGGTTCGCGGAATTCAATTCGGGCGCGATCGCGAAAATCGTCTCGCGCGCGGTCTCGGTAGTCGGGGCCCTGATCACGGAATTCCGGGCGCGAACGGTCGCGAAAATCGGGGCGCTGGTCGCGAAAATCAGCACGCGTGTACCCTACCAACGCATCGTCCTCCCGATCTCTGGACGAGCTTGGGTGGAGCGTCTTGGTCCTTTCGCTCCGCAGAACGAATTTTTCTGCAACCTCGTAGGCCTCCTCCAAATTCTGGGGTTCCCTCATCTCGACCATCTCGCTGACTCTCGTCGGCAAAGCATCGATGAAGCCGCGGAGGGCTATTTTGCAAAGAGGGTCGTTTGCTTCCGGCGGCGGGTCCACTCCGTTTTCAGACTTAAACGCGCCACGTCCTCCTCCGATTAATATTCTAACCCGATCGTAAAATTGTCTTACGTTTTCGTCCTGTCTCATCCTCAACCTGGAGAGCTGGGACGTATAATAATCAAAATCCTTGCCCCGCGTCAGACGTTTCTTGAGGAGTTTTACGAGCTCCTCGACGGTGTTTATTGTGTGTCCGTAAACGCAGTTCCTCGCGTCTCCGCTGAGTTTGGAAATTACGGCCGCGATGAATTCCGAAGCCTTGTGCGCGGGGACGAATGTAGAGCCGTTCCGAACGTCCTGGATGAAGTCGTTCAACGGAATATTCTTTCCGTCGAAACGCGGAATAATATCCTTCTGATCCCGCAATGATAGGCTCTCGATCATGCTAGTAATCGTGGTGTATAGGTCAGCCGCCGGCGGGCCACCCGCTCCGTCAGTCACCGACATGATTCGATTTTTTCCTTTTTTTTCAACCTATTCACTACAGTTCTCCTATTATTCCGTCGAACTCGGTCGGCAAACTAGCTACCACGTGGACAATTTTTGGGGCGCTCGGGAGGTTGAGAGTCACCGTGCCCAACGTGTGCAGCAACGTTCCGTCCGCGAGCGGGACTACTACAACGTCGTCGAAATTTATTTCGACGTCTATCGCGAGCGAGTTGACGTCCACAACGTTCAAGCTAACCGAAAGGTCCACTATGAAAATACCGGAGCCCCCAAATAATTCCAAAGAGAGCTTCCAAACTCTCGGTTCCGTCCCAGTCGTACTCCTGTTGGACCATCGAGCCGGAAATAAAAGAAATTTTTCCTTAAGAATTCAGGACAGCGCAGAGCAATGCATCCCACCGCTGCCACCAAATTTGTTACGTGCCTACGTGCGCGAAGCGCACGTTTCACGGCGCGTTCCAAACTCCTCGCGTGAGGCGCGAGGGTAATTTTATTTTTATTTATGGGCCGCTCGCTACGTCCCGTACGGGCCCGCGTCCTAAAGAAACTGATCCGTAGCCACAAAGATTGGGTTATACAATATGTTCTAATTTATTCAAATATTTCGATACTATTAAAGGAAAAATAGGCTTACAATGCCACCTAATACTCTGAATCATACGCGCTCACGCATACCTCCATAACCCATGCAACTTACAGTGGATGATAATCCGGGAAAGTCGTCCGGCCGTAAACAGCAAAATAAAAATAACAAATATATTTCACCCCACTGTTGCACTTAATCACTAGTTAACTTAATGTTCTTATGTCACTTATAGTCTCTATGAAAGTTGATAAATGACCAAAAGTCGGTTTGGTCGATTTGAAGAAAAAGTCCTTAAAGGGTACGCGTCACGATTAACGGCGTGGCGGAACACACTCGCTCGATTTCTCCAAGTCGAGATTTACTGACCAGTGCGCCCACGGGTACGCGGAGTTACTCGAAAAGAATCTTTACGGATTCGTGGTTAATTCCGAACTGAATTCCCTCGCAGCCCTCCGAGATCTCGCGTGTTCTCGGGGAGACGAGAGGGGATCAGTCCCGCGAGATCAGCGGAAAAGCGCCGAGCTCCGACACGCGCGGCGATCGCGATCGTCCGGCACGGCGGAAACCCAACACTTTTGCGCATTGGCGGATATTCTATTCCACAGGAAATTGCTCAGCGCATCACGTGAGCGCAGCTGCGGTGTGGAATGACACCCCAGGTGATAGCTCAGCGATGCGCTGTTGCTCAGGCGCGTCACGTCCGAACGCTCTCGAGACGCATCTCGAAAAAGTTCGGGACGTAACATAGCAATTTTCAGCCAAACTCATCTGTTGACTGCGAAGAATGTGAGCCGGACACAATTTTAGACTCCAAAATGCCAATTTTCTTGAAATACACACCTCTATAAAAACTGAGAATAATTTCCATACTTCATGGGCATACTTCACAATGCTAGATTAAGAAATATTCCAAATTTCAACTTGTTCGGTCCATCCAGTCCTGACCCCCTCAGTGATACGGACGTCCGAATAACACAAAATCTATTCTACGCAGCCAATCATACTTAGTAATGAAATCTCTATATTCTGTTACACCAAGATTATGTATTTTACTATGTTTAAGAAATCTGCTGTAAAAAAGTAATTAAATTGAAATTATTTTACCATTTTCCTATAAAAACGTAATTTCGTCGGTGGTATTCAATAGGCACTTTCTGCGTTTCTTCGAAACGTGAGTGCCTAAAAAGTTATTGGATGCAGAGTCGTACTCAGGAACAAATATAATCCAGACGGAACCATCGAAAGGAGGAAAGCTCGTATTGTAGCGAAGGGTTTCACCCTACGGTCGGGAATTGATTTTCAGGAAACATTCGCCCCGGTCATGAGAATGAGCTCGATTAGAATCCTCATGGCTCTGTCAGTGGAATACGGTATGGATGTCCATCAAATCGATATCACAATGGCATATCTAAACAGTACTAATCGCCGTGTATGTTGACGATATCATCATCGCATCACGGAACCCGGAAAAAAGAATGAATCTGAAGAAGGATCTCGCACGAAAATTCGAAATTAAGGACATTCAGAAGATTCATTATTGTCTTGGGATTGAATTCTCCCAAGAAAACGGAAAAATCACGATGCAGCAGAAGGGCTACATCAACGGTCTCATCGAACGTTACGGCATGACGAACTCCAATCCGGTAGCCCCTCCCATTGATTATGGGGCAAAACTGTCAGCCGAATCAAACGCAGAAATCAGGGAAGTAGAGAATTTTCCTTATCGTGAACTTGTGGGTGCAGTGATATATCTCGCTACCGCAACTCGACCAGATATCGCACATGCTGTGAGTTATCTCGGGCAATTCAATAACTGTTATAGTCGAGATCATTGGACAGCGGCTAAACAGGTATTACGATACCTTAAAGGAACGATGAATCTCGGTATTACATTCGAAGCAAAATATAATTCGCTGCAAGGATTCGTCCACTCAGACTGGGGCAATTGCACATATGACCGTCGATCGTACACAGGATACGTTTTCCTACTCAATGGAGGTCCCGTATCCTGGGAATCGAAGAAACAGCGCACAGTTGCACTATCATCCACCGAGGCTGAATATATGGTACTCACGGAAGCAGCCAAGAAGGCAATCTACTTGCGCAAGTTCCTGATAGAACTCGAATTTAACGCACTCTCCGACGTTCAAATCTTCAACGACAATGTTGGAGCCCAGAAACTTGCCGAAAATCCAGTATTCCACGCTAGGACGAAACACATAGACATAAGACATCACTTCGTATGAAACGCTTTGAAAGAAGGACTGCTGCGAGTGAGTCATGTGTCTACAGAATATATGGCCGCTGATATTCTGACTAAAGGACTCCCAGATCCCAAGCATATTCGATGTATTAAAATGCTCGGACTTGAAAATGTTTGACACTTTTCACTTTCACGTATCGAGGGGAAGTGTTAGAACAACATCGATCGAGCGATACTTGATTGCCGTGAACCAGCAAAAGATGGCGTTTTGTTTTATCGTTTATTCTGTTATTCCTGTATTTAGGTGAAAACCGAGATAACGTGTCAAAGCCTTTAACATATAAAAGTGTATCTTCACCCATTTGTGTGTTTCTCGTGCTTATTTAAAACCACTGCCTAACAAATTCTTTTGAATTTCGACTGTCCGCTATTGAGTCCGCTAGTGTTTTTTCGTAGCGTTCTTTTTGACTTATTAGGAGTTCCTAGTGTTTCCACTTCAATGTTTCGTCATGTGTTGACCTTTTGTTGTTAAATCTCCTACTTCCTTTTTCAATTTTGTGTATCTACTATCCTGGTTATGTTGTAAACGTTTGATCTGTTCTATGTCTTTGTGGAGTTGGTTATTGGTCTTTTTAATAGATTTTATATCGTCGCGAATCTCCTTTAGAATGTCCCGAAGATCTTCGAATTCCCTCATCTTGTCCTCACTTCGTTGAACTTATGTTTTCCACGGTTTGAACTAATTTTTACTATCCAGGATTATTTTCGCGCAAGCCAGGGGTGCGAACGGCAAAGTTGCAGGCGATCAGCTAAGCGCTTGCGACTTCGACACGTCTTCGATACGTCTGACACGTCTGACTTCGATGACGGTCAGCACGAGACTCGAATAGTACATTACAATATGAGGGTGGAAAAACTTTTTCTCACGAGTGTGAGTTGCAGCACGAGCTGAGAAAAAGGTTTTCTGCCGAGTATTGTACAAAATTTTACTTTACAAGGTGTGAAATGGACGTATTACGCACGCAAAGCGTGTGTAATTTGTCTATTATAACACCGAGTGAAGTAAAAGGGCATTATGATTAAGACGCCTCTGTTAAAAACAAACTTGGACTAACATAATTATTTACAGAAATTGCCGTCAACGAAACTTCTCCTGGAACAGAATCGATAGGTTGGGCCGAAGGCCAGAAGAATCCAGCGACGTTCCCGATCGAGGAGATATCGTTTGGATTAAAAAATGGCTCAGTGTGCAATCTCCGGGGTGCTGAATTGAACACTGCATTGAAAATGGCGCAGGCACAAGGGTAAATAATTGATTATGCAATATTAAGAATTGAATCGGAATAGAAAAGTGACGAAATATTTTGTTATCTTCACATTTATCGTGAACAGAATTCCGGAAGTGTTGAATAAACTTCGCGAAATGCAAACTCGTTGGCACTCGCCACCCAACGACAACTGGGATGTCATTGTTCTAAACGGTTCCCAGGATGCTCTCTGGAGAATATTCGAGGCTTTTATCGATGTTGGCGATCCAGTTATGGTTCAGGCACCGATTTATTTCGGCGTTGCGGGTGCTGTGAGTATTTCCTAAATAAAATAAAATATTCCTGCAACCTATTACTTTTATTGTGGGATCATTCACAACACAACATTCGCAGTTATATTGAAATCTTTCAAATTACAGATACATTCACTGGATCCTGACTACATACAAGTTCGACAAGATGTTGAAGGTATTATTCCTGAGGAAGTGGAGAAAATTTGTGGAAAAAGAATCCGACAAAAAAAACGTCTTCCTAAGGTAATTGCATAGCATTTTTTAATGAAAAACAATAATTCAATTAAAATTATCCCCAGCTACTGTATGTTAATCCAACTGGTGCGAACCCCACCGGTACTATTCTAACGGACGATAGAAAACGTAAATTGTACAAGATCGCCCAGAAATACGACTTCCTCATAATAGAAGACGACGCCCATTTCTTCCTTCACTTCCTGGATGAGCAACCAACATCTTTGCTATCGATGGACACGGATGGTCGTGTCATACGCATGGATTCCTTCAGCACAATAATCAGCGCTGGTCTACGCTTGGGGATTGTAACTGCTCACAAGGACCTCATTGAAAAGATGATCATTCACGTTGAAAACACTGTCATGCATGCATCCAATCTCTCACAAGTTAGTTCATAAGCTTCTTCGCACCTTTAAAACGCTGAAAAATGTTTTATTGTTTACGATTTAATCCGTGATTATATGCTCGTAGATGTTGATGTTCAAACTTTTTGAAACTTGGAGCTTTGACGGGTTCTGTCAACACATAGAAGAAATTAAAAGTTTCTACAAAAAGAATCGGGATATCATGCTGGTTGCAGCAGAAAAGCATCTATCTGGTTAGTGCAATTTTTAATTCCTTTTGATTCTTCATAGAGGAAGATTTGTTTTAATTCACTTTTTAGCTTCCTCACAGAGGAAGCTTTGTTTTAATTCACTTTTTTGCTTCCTCATAGAGGAAGCTTTATTTTCGCCAAACATTTTTTTCTTAGATTTTTGATTTCAGTATACTGAGAATCACCTAAAACGTTGAGCAGAATTGTCTAGAAAAAATGTCCGTATGTGGGTGCGTGCGTGCGTGCGTGCGTGCGTCGTGTTTGAGGCACAGAAAATTCAATCGTCAAAAACTTACGAATGGCACGATGGATCGAGATTAAATTTGGCACGCGAGTAGAGTAGTAACTCCTCTTCAATTTGTGTGATTTTTAACAAAATGTATTCATGCTGTAGTAAGTTGGGAATGCGGGAAATCGCCGTTCGGTCCGCGCTCGCACAAATCCCGAGCGGGACAAATATCTTTCTTTCAACATTATAAAGATAGGCGCTCGAGATTGACTCGGCGTTTGCGATAAATACAAATTCGAATATGTTTTATATTAATTCACACCCATATATACCTGCATTCATTCATATACACACACACAAATTGGGATACTTTGGCGAGAGAATAATATTCTTGGCGATAATATAATATTAAAGAAAGAGTATTATCGATGATCATGAATTGAAGAATATAATGATAATGATGATGATAATAATAATGCCGATCGCGAGAGAGCTCGGACAGGCGAGCTTTGTTATGCGGACCGAGTTTTCTCTCGTCGACCGACAATCGTGAAATTTGTTACGCGAGGAAAATGTATGAGTTGCTCGAAAAAAATGTGCACGGCTGGAGGTTCGTTGCGAGTCGTGCGAAAAAAGTATGAAAATGGCGCAGCACGCCATCCTCGTCTATGTTCGAGCGTGATCGCTGTCCGACTGGGACGAGCGATACGACGAGCATGCGGAGCTTCGGGATACAAGCAATGCTCGTATCGATCATTACTAATGGCCGGTCGCCGTCGCGCAGCGACAAACGACGGCGCACATTTTGAAGGGTCGCGCGGTTATTACAATGTATACAGATTATATCGAATTTGTAATTTCTCGAAAGAATGTCGTATGCTCTATAACTTTCATAAAATTTGACGATTTAGCTAAATAGTTCTTTATAACAAAAGACACGTTAAATGCTATTTGCTATCGAATGTTGACGAAATCGGTAAAGCAATTCGGATTTAGTAGAAAGTTTAATTTTTCGAAAAAAAAACATTTTGTTGTAAATAGCGTCGAATCTCAACAAATCAACTAAAATGTTCTACGGTCAAAAAATAACATACAGCCCTGCTACGTACCAAATTTGATGATGATCAGTAAAGTTGTTGGGATTTAACGTCATTTTGAATTGTTATTAAATACATTTAATAAATATATGTTATTAAATATACATTTACGCTCCAACATCCGAAAGAATTAAGAATGTAAGACTAAACCATATACCTAATAAAAATTAGATATAACGGTGTTTGGTGCAGTGTTTTCTAGGCATTCACGTTTTGCAAAAACGCACAAGAGTGCCCATTAAATTTGGGTAGACTTCACCTAAAAGTACCTTTTTATGCGAAAATGTTAATTTAATTTTAATATATCCATCAAGAGATGCGGTAGCGTCTCCACGCCAAGTATTAAAAGAAATCTATAATGCCGCCTCACGAGACTTTCACGAGGAGGCGCTAGCGCTACTCTTATACTATTACAGCACGTTCGTTCTATTTCCTCTGCTACGAACTTCTAACTGGAATTATCATCGTCAACACGTCGCGGACGCCAAATATGTCAGGTTCAATATTTTTTATTATTTGGCTTGCTCATAGAGGAAGCTTTGTTTTCGTGAAAAATTTTCCTTTCGAAATTTTCATGTCAGTATTTTCAGAATCATCTAAAATGTCTAGAAAAATGGTTTAGAAAAAATGTTCGTATGTGCGTGCGCGCGTGCGTGCGCGCGTGCGTGCGTGCGTGCGTGCGTGTGATCCAGGCACCGCATATTCAATTTTTCATAACTCAGGAACGGCACGATGGATCGAGCAAAAAATTGGCACGCAAGTTGAGTACTAACTACTCTGTAATTCACCTGTTTTTTAATTAAATGTATTCATGTATACTGTAGTAGCTTTTCCCAAGTAATTCTAAAAAAAACAAGCTCTACAAAGCTAAAGTCCGGCGAGCTCTTCCCTTTATTTTCCCATGGGCGCCAGGCGCTTTCGCGCCGGGAAGAACTCGCGTTATTGACGGACCAAGCTGCGTTTGCCAGACTAGCCGCAGCCGTCAAGATTGTAGAGTGGCGGGATTCAAGAGTCGGCGATCTCGGGATGGTCAAATAATAAATAATAATTCATTTAGGATTCAAATGTGCGGGAATTAACAATGCAATTTATTTAAGACATGAACAAACAAAGAAGATCAATTAAATTAGGATTCCCGCAACTGCATGTGGTTGAACAAAATATTAATTATTTCCCGTGTCCGTCGCTCGGCGTCAAACACGCCGGACCTCGCAAGGTCGCGAGTCACCGCGCACGCCGCGGCCCTCGCCACACACACACTCACGCTCACACTCGCGGCGGAACGGGAGACGATCGCGAATAACGGACAAGTGAAACAGACAGATCGAACAGAAAAATAGAAAAATATAAAGGCGCATCGTCCCCGTTCTCGCACACCGATTCTACGGTTTTACGTCCCGACCGGTAACAAAATATACCAGCCGAGACGGGCGACTTCCCGCGACCGTACGACCGTTCGCGTGGTCGTTTTCACGCGCGCGATTTACCGCAGGACCGCCCGGTCGCGCAGGCCTCTCCCGGCGTGTCTCGCGCTGTCCCGGCTGACTAATTTTCCGATCCCGAACCTCGTGGGCGGGATGCGGAAATCGGCGCCCGGGCGCGAGGGTCTCAGCGCGGCGGACGACGTGCGAGAGACCTGTCGACACGGCCGTCGCGTACCTTCGCTTCGATGTTATATTATTATTTACCGCGGGCTTTGCAAGACCCGCGGTGGCGGTTGGTCAGAAGGACCGGAAAAGGGACGACAAACAAGAAATTATATCGTGACGCCGCACGGCGGGGCTCACCCGTCGCTACAAAATCTTCTGGCGTCGAGTCCAACGTCCGCGGGATGTTCGGCGGAAAATCGCTGTCGTTGATCCAATTTCGGGCTCCTGTCGCTACGCTCGGGCTTCACGCGTGCTCGCTCCAGCTCGTCGCTCGACGATTCCTCGGGAAGTGCCTCGAGGTCTCGCTCGCACGCACGCACGGGGCGAATAATCCCCTCTCCGCCTAATTACGCTGACCGGCAAGCAGGCGGCCAACTCTGCCCTGCCGGGCAGCCGTCCGATCTCGGCGACGAAGATCGCTCGCGCCACAGTTGGCGTTAGTGGCGCGAGATATGGACGATTCCGCTTCTCTCGGCGGCGGCGGCGGCGGCGGGAAGTCCGACTTACGCCGAGCGTTCGGGGACGTAGCGACAAGGCTGCTGCGGCGTTCCAGCGTCGTTCTCTCTCCCGCGCAGACTCGTCGGTACGGGTTCACCCCGGCGACGGCGTCAATTCTCGGCGAAATAATAACATAAGCGGGAAAATAAAATAATAATTAGGGAAAAATAAATATTTAATAAATTATGGCCCTGCGGATCGGTCGTGGAGTCGTCGAGCGGCTGAGCTGGGCGTTGGTTTGAAGGCACGGGATTTTCCCGTGTTACAATACATATTTTATGGAATTTTTAATTTAAAAAAAAATGGCGCGATCGCTCTAATTTTCATAAAAGTTCGACAATTTAGCTATATAGTTCTTCATAAATATAGATACGTTCAGTGTTGTTTGGTATTGAATTTCAGCGAAATCGGTAAAGCGGTTCGGGTTTTATGCTGTCATGAATTTTTGAAAAAATATGTTTTCTGTAACTTACGCAAAAGTTATTAAAGTAAGTCAAAACTTTATATTTAATCAAAATAAGACGTAACGATGTTTGTAACGGAGTCTTCTTTTGTTCAAACTTTAAAAAAGTTGCAAAGTAGAACATTGCACATTGGTTCCTCATTAATTTCCCTTTTCCACAAAGCTTCTTCTATGAGGAAGCCATTGTGAATAAATAAGCTTCTTCATAGAGGTAGCTTTGTGGAAAAAGGAAATTAATGAGGAAGCAATGTGCAAAGTTCTACTTTGCAACTTTTTATGGCACTGACCGAAATGAAAATGCCAGCGGTAAATGCTTGCTTCAGGAAATTCGGCTTGTGATGCTTTTATGAAGGCTTCCTCGAAATCTGTAACGATGATCTCTCGATTTAAGCCGTCGATTGCATCCGTAAAACGTTTCGTCACTGAGACAGTACGCGCAAGTCGCTACCTAGTCAACACGGTAATGTTACAGTAATATAACAGCTATGTCACTCAATGTAACAAGTGTAACTTACTTCACGTGTAACTTTCATGTGACTGGACACGTAACTTATTATTTCTCACTCAGCAATGTTACCATGTTATATAACATACTGAAACGTTTCGCGATTTCAATCAAATGTAATTTTATTGAAATCGCGAATTAGTATCTAGAAATTTTAATTTTCTAGTGATTTCCACTATCGGGAAGCGACAGGGATCGTGTACTGGACCCGAGAATAAATTATTGTGTTTTGGAAGCGTCCTCAGCAGTCATTCGCCTCGTTCTTCGGAATAAGAAAATTAATTCCCTCCAGTCTACGAGTGCGATTGACTTATCATCATTGAACTGTAGGGGAAAAGGAGAGGAAATAGGTGAACAGATCACAATAGTATATTGTGCAACAAGAGTCGAAAGTTGGCAATTGCGGCGAGTGTGAGGTTTGCTGCCCGAGCGAAGCGAGGGCTGCAATCACACGAGTCGCAATTGACAATTCGACCCGTGTTGCACATCATACTTTTTGTAACGAGTGCACGAATCTGCGGCACTTGGAATGGCAGTCGCGCGAGACGAACACTGAAAAGTGAGGTTGTGATTGAAGGGACGAAAGTGAATGACAGAAACTCCCAAGGGACGAAAGTGAACGAAATGCGAACTGCGCATGCGTGACTCTGTCATTTCACCACAGGTTCGCGACTGTTGTGCCCGGCGACTCGGTAATTGATCAGGTTACGAGTCGAAGGGTAATTGTTTGTTTATTCGGCATCGTTTACCGATTAAAGAGTTGGACTCACGCGAACTCGGGTTTAGCTTTAAGACAATTTATTTGAAAGAAAGATATTTCTGAGTTACAGTAGCAGTTTGTTACGATTCGTTTCTATTTGTTTTACAACGTGAGGGTACCCGAGTCTAAGAGGAGCCTGACTGCTCGGCTCCGAGTCTGTTCTTCGACTGCCGGTGAATTGCAGTGGATCACTGCGATTCACCGAAAATCGGTGCGTAAGCATTTCGTGTCAATTCACTCGATTTCGACATCGGCGAATTCCGGCACGCGCTCGATCGTTCACCCCGACCGGGCGTTCGATTGAGCAATAGAAATTTCCCCATTGCCTCGAAATGGAATTTAAATATTCCGGGGTGCAACACTCCTCCCCACTTAAGAAAAAAAAATGTTTTTCTTTTGTAAGAAAATATATTTTTTTCCATTAACCTCTACGCAGCGGCTTAGCTGTAGACTCGGGTTCACATTAGTTTTCCTATATTCTAAACCCCGTATCACGTCGATTATTACTATTATGACGATGCGGTAATATTTATTGTCGCCGTGCATTGGTCTGGTCTGCAAATCCGACTCGGCTGTTCCTGGCGGAGCAGGCTCGTTGCAGTTCCGCGTGCAATCGGCTCTCCGGCCGCGCGTCAAGTGGCTGCATGTTTATAATCAGCGAGGGCCGCGGGAGAGTCGTTGCCTCCGCCGACCTTGTCGGTGTCGCGTTACGACCCAGTATGTGCCTGTAGAGCTTGTAGATAACAAAGCAGACCAATGCTACCGGCGCTATATCACCCAAGGAATAAAATCCGACATTATGATAATATTGCGGATTATTTTCAAAGTCTTTATCAATTTGATCACTAATTACGTTCACACGAGTGCCGAGGTTTTTTAACTCCTCCGGGTTGCGTAGCACATTCACTAATTTCACACTGCTGTTGGCGACTCGCGTGTTGAAATTTTTGTCGATCGTCGAAAGCGTCAGGTTAAATGACGGCAGGTAATTTCCGTCGGTCACTTGCGTAACCCGGCGGATCGTTTGGATGCTGAAATCAGGGGCGGTTACAGTACATGTGCCTACCAGAGCCAAAATTCCCGTGTTTTTTAATTTCTCGTGTTTCGAGGGTGCGCTGCCGCACGTGATCGAGATGGGTTCCTCGTCGGGCGCGATGTACAACCACTGGCCCGGTTAGTTCATAGTGACGATTAAGGTTCGTTCCAATTTTACCGCGCGTTTTGGACAGTTAAGTCCGTTTTGCGTGTCGATTTTCGCGTATGTTAATACTTCGCATGGCGCGTGACTTGTTATTTGTATGGACGGGTGTAACGGCGCGCACAAATATCGGTTGGCGAAGGTTTTACATTTTCCGAGGTCGTTGCCGGTCAACCGCAGGTAGGTACGGTGGACCTGGTCTATTACCACGAAGTCCTCCGTTGCGTCGACGTAGTAGTACGTTCCGTTGCCCGCGTTTGTTGGTATAGGATATACTCGACTGACGCTGTAGCGTTGCGCTCCTATCAGCGGGATATCAAGTATCAGCACGACTGCGGACCCGTGGCCGTAGGCCCTCGTGTCGATGAGTCGCATGAGTGTGGTCGCCTCGCCGCGCGTTATCGCGACGGGGAAACCCGTGCCGGCCGGCAAGTGTGGTAGTGCGTCGGTGAGGTGTAGCACTAGCTGCCGCGGTGTGAGTACCTCCGCGCTTATCCGCCCGGTGGATATCTCGGCGAGCAACAACACCAACTCCTTCACGTCGGTGAGGAGCTCCTCCACAATGAAGCTTAAGGCTCCGAGGCTTGCGTCGATTTGTTGTCGCCTTGCAAGGTCGTCAGCCCGCGTGGTCATCGTTTCGCGTATGCTGGCGACGAGGTTGAGTAGCATGACTTCATTCTGCCTTACCCTTATGGCGGTGTCGTTGAAAAGGTTGAGTGTCGATTTCACAACCTGCAGCTGGTTTTTCAATCCGTCCTTCAGCGTTCGCTGGTTCGCCTGCAGCGTCGATATTTCGTCGTGTATTTGCTCGGCGTCAGCAGCATCCATGTTCCCGGTAATCGATTTGACAATTGATCCTAGGCCGTCGATCAACCCCCTACGCGTGCGCGCCGGCTCGGGTTTCACGAGGTCGTGGATCGTGCCCATGCCGTCGTCGATTTTCCTTATCATACGACGGACGGTTTCGCCCATTTCGGCGCATTGCTCGTCATTTCGTCCCTGTTCGTTTTCGCGGCTGCAAATTTCCGTGAGCTGTTGCAGGTTTTCGCGGATTGCTTTTTCCCGTCTCGCTAATGCGGTTAAATCCATGTTGATGGCTAGCCTCCAGGTCGCCTTTATCACCGAGAGGCTTCCGATGTCCTCGTAGTAGAGACCGGGGCTGCTCGTGAAGGGGGTCAGCCTGTAGTCGTCCGACGCCTCGGCCCACGGTATCAGGCAGAGTAGTGTTTCCGTCCTGCAACGTGAAGGTGAGCGTTAGCGGGACTCGGACCGTGCGACTGCTGATTTTGCGGAATTTCGCCCCCACCCCCCGTTGTTATCGGGGCCTTCGCGACGCCGTCGCGCTCATAAGGTGGTTATTACCGACCAAACCACCGAACTTTCCGCATCTACCAGACGAGAAAAAATCTACAAGTCCTCATGGAATTCTTGGGTTTCTCGGACGAACGCGAGGCGGTTCGCAAACTGCTGCGGCGTGCGGTGAGTTCCTCCCCGTTGGTTTTCCCCTCAAGACGCCCCCCGATCAGGTTTTTTAATTTTTCCCCCGTTGTTTTTTTCCAGTCTGACATTCTCGAACGCCAGCAGCGCGCAGAGCGGCCTGTATGGCTTAAGAAGTTTATTTTCCACGCCAAGGAGGTGCGGCTCCAGAGGGAATTCCTGCGAGCCTGTCGGGACTCCCTCTGGGAGAACGACTTTTGGGGGGGGGGGGGGGGCCAGACTCAAGCCCCTAATTCCTGGGCCTGCAGAGGCTCTTTGGCATGGAGCCAGAAGTTAGGTGCCCATTCTGTGGCACTCATTTCGAGAAGAAGGAGGGCTGCGCCACCATTGGCCACAACCCCCCGAGTCACCCGTCCCGGCGGCATGAGCGGAGCTCCACCCCGACAGATGAGCCCTGGTAGTCCGCGACGGGCCCGGACCGCAGCGACCAACACCCTAATTATCATAGTTTGAAATTTTTTTTTAATTTTTTTAAATGCGCTGTATTCCAAAGCCATCCCCGAGAGGGGGTGGAATAAACAGAACGAAAAAAATACCCAAACGTGTATCTACCCCTATTATTCCCTTGTTAGCTGTAGGCTAGAATGAATTGCGTCCCCCCTGGCTCGATTACTGATCCACATAGGGACGGAGGCGGTTCGCATGTACCGTCGTCGTCTTCCGTCCCTTTTTAATTTCATAATCAACGTCGTCTCTCCTCGCCGTCACGAGATACGGGCCCGTCTATACCGGCGAGAGCTTCGCGGCCCGTCCTCGTCGCACGGTATCATCGTGCAGGAGCACGTGGTCTCCAACTTGATATTCTGTCTCTCTCGCTCGCACGTCATGCGCCAGCTTGGCTCGCTCCTTCGCGCTGCGGAGATTGTCGCGGGCTATAGGCCAGGCGGCCCGCAGTCGCTCGCGTAGCTCGCTGGTGTAGTCGTGGTGAGTATATGTGAGGCGCGGCTCACGTTTCACCGACGTGGGCAGCTCGGCCTCCCGGCCGTACACCAACACATGCGGCGAGAGCCCCGTGGCTGTGTGAGGTGTGGTGTTGTATGTGAACATCGCATACGGCAACACTGGTCCCAGTCGCACTGGTCCTTGCTGATAAAATTCTTTAGGTATTCAGCCAGAGTCCGGTGCGACCTCTCGAGTGCTCCGTTGCTCTCGGGATGGTAAGCTGTTGTCTGGATCTTCTTTATCCGCAGCAGCTTACATGCCTCTTTGAATATAGCACTGAAGAAATTAGTGCCTCGGTCGGACAGGATGATCTCCGGCGTTCCATGCCGGCAGATTATTTCCTCGACGAGGGCCCTCGCCACGGTTTGGGCCTCCTGGTTTGGTAAGGCCACGGCAGCGCTGTACTTGGTGCGGGCGTCCTGGAAGGTGAGTATATTTTTGTTTCCTCGATGGGTTTCAGGTAGCGGACCCACGATGTCCACTGCTACCTTCTGGAAGGCTCGATCGGGCGTGTCAGTGATGACCATTGGTTCCCGATTCTTGACCCTTAATTTATTTTTTTGACACTTGGAGCAGGCGGAAATGTAATTTTCCACCTCCTTCTTCATGCCCGGCCAGTTGTACGTCGCACGAATACGTTTCAGTGTCCGTTTCACCCCCTGGTGTCCACCCAAGGGCGCACTATGGTATTCGCGAAGTATTTCTGGCCGGTCATTTACGGGCGGACAAGTGACGGCTCGGTCATCCTCGCTCGAGCTGTCAGTCGCCTCGCTGGGCCCCGAGCACGTGCTCGCGCCGTCCCCGCTCCCCTCATTCCGGGCGTCGCACGGGCTCGGCTGGCGTCCAGGCGGCGCGGCCCGTATACTCGAGCCGTCCCCGCTCCCCTCATTCCGGGCGTCGCGCGGGCTTGGTCGGCCACCAGCACGTATACTCGTGCCGTCCCCGCTCCCCTCATACCCGGAGTCGCGCGGGCCTGGCTGACGGCTAAGCGGCGCGGCGCGCTTACCAGCACCGTCCCCGCTCCCCTCATACCGGCCATTGCGCTGGCGTGCCTGGTTGCGAGGCGACGCGGCGCACGTGGTCGCGCCGTCCTTCTCGCTCTCCCGCGCGGGCACAGGCTCTCCCACTCCCGCCTGTAGTCCAGCGGTAGAGCGAGCGCGGCCGTGCGCGACGGCTGGCATAGCGCTGTCCTTCTCGGCAGCGCTCTCCGTCTCCTCGGGTCTCCGCTTTGTGCGCGTCTTCACGCCGTCCCCACTCCGGCCGCTTGGCCCCGCTGCCTCGTTGCAAGGGCCCTGCTGGCTGCCGGGCTTCTGGTCTCTCTCTCTCTCTCTCTCTCTCTCTCTCTCTCTCTCTCTCTCTCTCTCTCTCGCGCTCGCCTCATCTCGCGCGCTCGCTTCTTCTCGCGCGCTAGCTTCTTCCTTCTCTCTCGCACGCGCACGTGTTGTCATAAAAATGCGGCTAAGCGCGTCGGCGTTGGTATTTCTCTTTCCAGCCTTATATTCCACCTCAAATTCGTGCTCTGACAGTTTTATTTTCCATCTCATGAGCCGGGAACCTGGGTCCTTCTGGCTAAACAACCAGGTGAGCGGCTGATGGTCCGTAACTACTTTGAACCGTGTACCGTAGATGTACGGACGGAATTGCGCGATTGCCCACACTATCGCGAGCAGCTCTCTCTCGGTGGTGCTGTAATTTAACTCCGCCTTCGAGAGCTTGCGGCTCGCGTAGCATATCGGCAGGTCCTCGCCGACTTTGCCTTGAGATAAAATCGCCCCGATGGCCTTTCCTGACGCGTCTGTCGTTACCAGGAATTGCTTCTCGAAGTCCGGGTATTGTAGTACTGGAGCTGTGGTCAGAGCTGTTTTTAATTCCTCAAACGCAGCGTCTCGTACCGCCGTCCACTCGAAGACGGTGTTTTTCTTTATCAGCTCTGTCAGTGGTTTGGCAATTTCCGAAAAATTCTTTATAAATTTCCGGTAGTAGCCGGCAAGCCCGAGAAACGACTGAACTTGCTTTACGCTTCTCGGCACCGGGTAATTTCGGACTGCCTCGAGTTTGACGGGATCTGCTCTCACGCCCTCCTTGGAAATTATGTGTCCCAGGTACGTTGTTTCCTTCCGCAGAAATTGACACTTCCCGGGCTGGACAGAGAGGTTCGCTTCCTTTAGTCGCCGGAAAACCTCCTCAAGTCGTTCGTTGTGTTCTCGCAGATTTTTTCCGTAAACCACGATGTCGTCCAGGTAAACATAGCATTTTATGCCCTGGATGCTGGCCAGAACGGAATTCATCAGCCGTTCAAATGTGGGAGGCGCGTTTTTCAACCCGAAGGGCATTCGATTGTTCTCGAAATGCCCGTTCGGCGTCGAAAAGGCCGTCTTTTCCTTATCCTCGCTCGCCATTGGGATTTGATGAAACCCCGAGGCGAGGTCGAGGGTGGAAAAGTAGTGCGCTTTCCCCAGCTGATCGAGTATTTCCGTGATGTTCGGCAGGGGATACGAGTCGCCGACGGTTACTTCATTTAATTTTCGGAAGTCCACGACTACTCGCATTCGCTGCACCCCCGCCGCGTCGGGTTTTTTGGCCACTACCAGCAGAGGAGCGTTCCACTGGCTGCGGCTCGGCTGGATTATTCCGTCCGCCAGCATCTCCTCCATCTGCCGCTCGACTTGCCGTTTGTGCGTTTCCGGAAGTCGATAAGGCGGCACTTTTATCGGCCTCGCACCGCTTTTTAGGGGGATGTTGTGTTCCACGGCATGCGTGCATGGCAGAACATCTCCCTTTAAGTGAAAAATCCGCTCATATCGATTGACAATTTTCAGGAGTTCGTCTCGTTCTTCGCTGTTGAGGTGACTCAGGCTGAGCTCCTGTTTCAGCCGCTAAAGTCGTTGGGCCCCCCTTTCCACCTGCACCGGGCTTACGAGCAATGCCTTGGCGTTCGCGTCGAGCTCGGCCTCGGTTATCTCGACCGGCTCAAGTGTCACCGTCGGCCGCTCTATCACCACCTCGTGCTCGGTAGTATTAGCGAGGCTCACCACACAGCTATTCCCTCGTGGCGGTGTGTAACACGCGCCGAGTATCACGCCTTTGCTCACCTCCGTGCGCGAAACTAAACCGACGTATTTACTCGTCGTCGCGACGTAGGCTATTTTTTCCGGGCGAGGCGCGATCGTTAGCTTCGAGCGTCCGTCTATTAGCGGCATGCTGTTACTGAATAATTTAAAGGTTTCGCCTCTGAGGATGTCGGCCTTGTGTTTTTTAATGAAGTCCATCCCCAGCGTCCCGTGCACGGCCAACGGCACGTCGTCCGGCACGACGCAAAACCAATGCTGCACGGATACTCGCGGTGGTTTCAGCGTGATTTCGGCCTTGCAGAGAGGAGAAAATTTCCTCCCCCCTGCCCCTTGCAACTCGGCGATGCTGTCCGCGATTCGCACATCGGCCTTCAGGCAGCTGTACTTGACGATACTGCATTGGGCTCCGGTGTCAGCCTTGAGGGTCAAGAGCCCTCGAGCGGCAGTAGGGCAAGCGATATCGAAGTCAGCGGCAGTGTCGCCCGCCGTAACGCTCGCGGCCGGGAGCGTTATCTGTAATACTCGCAACGTCCCCCTCTCGGCCGCGGCCGTCTCGCTCCGGCCTTGCGCTACGTGCCGGACGGCCAGTGTGTTGACCTGCAGAGTGCCCAGCGTACGCGCGGCCCCGCTGCTGACGTTGCTCTTGGCGGCCATGCTGGATGCCTGAGGCTTATCATTCCCCCCCGGCTGATTATTCGCCGCTTTATTTTGCTGCTGCTGTCCTTGGCCGTTTTCCTTCTTCTTCTTCAGCCTCTTCCGGCATTCCTGCCAGGTGTGGCCCTTGATTTTGCAGTACGTGCAGACGATGTCCACCTGGTTAATCTTTTTGTCGTTTGGACCGGCCATTGGCAGTCTCACGCGGCCCGATTTCCGCGTGCAGTCCCGGGCCCGGTGCCCCGCATTTCCGCAGTTATAGCAGGTCTTTGCCCCCTGCGCGGGAGCTGCTGTTGATCGCCGGTTGTTGTGACTCTGTCCGGCGGCACCGCCTTTTGGCTGCACCATGTTGCTGATTTCGATCGCCCCGGCGATCGATTCGTGCAGCGTGGCGAAACTTCGCGAGCGAACAAGAATTTGGACCTGCCCGTGCAGGCCATTCTCGAAATTCGCCTGGCCGCACTTCCGCGTGACTTCCTCGATTGTCAGCGCGTCGCGCTCGGACGAGACGACACCGCAGAGTTTTTCGATCACCTCGATCGTGAGTTTCTCTGTCCGAGCCGCGTACGCGGCGATGTCCTCGCCCTGTCCCTGGCGGAGGGCGTTGAACTCCAACTGTAGGGCTGCCAGGGACTTGCGCTGCCCGTACAGGGATTCTAGTTCGGTTTTGAGCTCACTCACCGAATTTATGGTTTTGTGCTTGAGCTCACGGGTGGCTTGGCCACCGATTTTGCTGCTCAACACGAGCTTCAGAAATATTCCGTGCCTGCTGGGAGAGACCATCTCGAACACGGTCTCGCAGCTGGTTATGAAGCCGTCGAGCTCCGTGGGCTTGCTACCATCGAAATTCTTTATATTTTTCAAGGCCAAACCCAAATCGAGAGTGTCCGCGTCCCGTCTCGGGGGGTAGTTGGGCGCGTCCGGATGATAGCCGTACGGCGGCTCCCAGCCGTTCTGGGCCGGGGAACGCCGCGAGTTCCTGTTCGGCGGAACCGGCGGATTACCTGTAGCGCCCGGCGGATTTCCCGGAGCGCCCGGCGGATTTCCCCCCCCCCCCCCCCCCGCGAGGGAGGGTCCCTCCATTTGCCCTTTTAGTGCTTGTAGCTCGCACGTGAGGGTCGCAACCTGCTCCTGCAGACGGCAGATGAGGTCTATCTCATCGCCCCTCACCCCCTGCAGGGCCTGCGCCACCCTCCTCCGCGCGCTTGCCCGGGGATCGACCTCCCGAACCGTCGATTGTTCCTCCCGGATCCGCCTCTCCTCCATCGTCTCCAGACGGTGGCTGTCGTCTCCGTCGTCCTCTGACCGACCGGGCCCTTGAGGGGAGGGCCCCGCAGCGCCCCCAGCCGCCCCCCGGTTGGTGGTGTCCAGCTGGGCGCGGAGCTCCTCAATGCCCCGATCCACCATCGCGTTGGTCACGCGTCGTGTGTCATCCCTGCGGGGATCCATTAGGCTGTCGTTGGGGCCGCCGAAGGCGGTATCTCGGACGGTGTTGACGCCGAAAGGCGCGCGCAAACTAGCAGCTAGTGCTGCTTCTGTGGCCGCTGGTAGTCGCCCTGTCGGCGAGTTTTCCAGCAGGGCCCGCCGGGTCCGGAAGGTGATATCGTGGACCGCGGCCTCTAACCCTGTGGTCGGGGTAACCGGCTCAGCCGGCAAGGTCGAGTCCTCGGAATTCGCCCTCCTCTTTGGCAACGAGGCACGACCTCCGGGCATGTGTTGCCCCCCCCCCCCCCCCGGGATTACCCGCGCTTCCCCTCGCGTTTATTTTATTTTTATTTTAGTTATGTTGGACAGTGGTTGGTGTTAGCCTGGCCTCCTGTCTTTCGCGAATTAATACTGTGAATCCGCGTAAGTTGCTACAAACTTATTTGGATTCACAAGTAAGGGTCTCGGTTTTTATTAATGAGAGATCTGGGCTCGCGGGCTCAGTCCCACGGGTTTACGCGATTTTTTTTTTAGTTAGAGAATTTTTCTTTTGGCTCTGGTATATTTAAAAAAAAACCTAGCATATGTACATTGCAATCGCCACTTACAGAATCAGCATCCTTGCCATGGCGCTGTTGGTCGTCAGGGCTGTCGTCCTCGGTGCCGTGTTGGCCTGGACGTTGACCCCTGGCTGCGGCGTCTGGATGTCCTTGGTCGGCCCGATCGTCCTCTCCGGCGTGGTCGACCCTTTATCCTCGTCCGTCGGTAGCTCTCGTCGCCGGCGGTCCTCGGCCAACGAGCGTGTCGATCGCGTCCTCCTGGTCGCGCTCCCGATCGTCTGACGATCTGACGACTGCGTGTCAGACCGCACCAGGTCCTTTGCCCCAACGTCTGCGTGTCGGGTTTGACTCTGGGTTTTTTCGTGCGAGAGAAATGTGGCCCCCCGACACGAGATCTTTCGCCTCAAGATTATCCTCGTGGCGTGGCCGGGCCGCTTACGGCAGATAACACCGCTGCCACCAAAATGTTGTGCCCGGCGACTCGGTAATTGATCAGGTTACGAGTCGAAGGGTAATTGTTTGTTTATTCGGTATCGTTTGCCGATTAAAGAGTTGGACACACGCGAACTCGGGTTTACGTTTAAGACAATTTATTTGAAGGAAAGATATTTCTGAGTTACAGTAGCAGTTTGTTACGATTCGTTTCTATTTGTTTTACAACGTGAGGGTACCCGAGTCTAAGAGGAGCCTGACTGCTCCGCTCCGAGTCTGTTCTTCGACTGCCGGTGAATTGCAGTGGATCACTGCGATTCACCGAAAATCGGTGCGTAAGCATTTCGTGTCAATTCGCTCGATTTCGACATCGGCGAATTCCGGCACGCGCTCGATCGTTCACCCCGACCGGGCGTTCGATTGAGCAATAGAAATTTCCCCATTGCCTCGAAATGGAATTTAAATATTCCGGGGTGTAACACGACTGACAGGGAAACGGCCACTTTCGGCTCGCAAGACTGCCATGGAAAGTGCCGCGATTCGTGCACGTGTTACAAAAAAGACATTTTACGGTTGTTGTTGAGGAGCAAGGCTCAAGGATCGAATCACTTATGACTCAACAACAATAAACAGGAACTAGATGTATAACTGGGCTAATCACAGTAGGATTGTGTGACTGGCGGGGCGATCACGCGGGCCACACAGGACTTAAGGTATAAGTGGGAAGCACATCTGTGCAGTTCGAGGTGTAAGAATTGAGTGTCGCTTGCTCGTCCCCTCTGCTGGTCGAGGCCTAGCGCGAAGCGAGGAGTGGGGAGCTCGAATACTTGGCTCCGCGACGAAATTCGCCGAAAAGTGACGACTTTTCGAAGAATCTCGTCGGGGGTAAGCCGTTCCGTTACATAACTATTACATATAACTATTACGTTACGTAACTATTACAATTACGTGACATACATGTTACAGTAGCCCGTATGTTGCATTTTGTATAACATTCACATTAGGGTGTGTAGAAGAAAACAATTTTGTTTTTTTTTCGGCAAAAGTGTGGGCAGCCCTTTTTTCCTACACATTTTTATACAACACACTGTCGTTCCTACACATCGGTTTCTCCACAAAGTCTATCCTGCAAGCGACGTTTTGTACACATTTTTTAACATTACACGAGTTTTACAATACATTTCGGTATTACACATTTTGATTCTACACATTTATTCCTATACAATCCGTTCGAACACACTCAGTTTACCGCGCAAACCGATGCATCACATTCCTAACCGATGCATCACAAACCTGGTAGTTCACGCTGTTATTCCCTCACTTTTTCATACTTCACGCGGTGTCTACATGACATTTTGATACTGCACATTCCGATACTACACATTGATTTCGACACAAACGTTATTAACCACGCGGCGATTACTGCACAATTTGAATACACACCATGGCTATACGAGACTTTTATGTCCACCACAAGTTAATCCTGCACATCTCGTTCCACACGCATTCATTACTACACACGCTTTTTGCTGCACAAATCGCGTAGCCACGCGGTCGTTGCTACGCATTTTTGTCCTTCACAAATTATCCGCCACAAGTTTTTCCTGCACCCTTTGATACTACACAGTAGCATGTCGGTATCTACTCAAGAGAATATCTCCCGTCGGTAAAGTAGAACTCGGAGCAGTTTACCTCGGCGGCAGAGGTTCTCATTACAGTGATATCGGCAACGAACGACGGCTGCAATTTAATTTGTGAACGACAAAAATGCGTAGCAACGACCGCGTGGCTATGCGATTTCTGCAGCAAAAAGCGTGTGTAGTAATGAATGCGTGTGGAGCCAGATGTGCAGGATTAATTTGTGGTGGACATAAAAGTCTCGTATAGCCATGGTGTGTATTCAAATTGTGCAGTAATCGCCGCGTGGTTAATAACGTTTGTGTCGAAATCAATGTGTAGGATCGGAATGTGCAGTATCAAAATGCCATGTAAACACCGCGTGAAGTATGAAAACGTGAGGGAATAACAGCGTGAACTACCAGGTTTGTGGAGGAACGGCTGTGTCGTTTTGAGAATGTGATGCATCGGTTTGCCCGGTAAACTAAGTGTGTTCGAACGGATTGTATAGGAATAAATGTGTAGAATCAAAATGTGTAGTACCGAAATGTATTGTAAAACTCGTGTGATGTTAAAAAATGTGTACAAAACGTCGCTTGCAGGATAGACTTTGTGGAGAAACCGATGTGTAGGAACGACAGTGTGTTGTATAAAAATGTGTAGGAAAAAAGGGCTGCCAAAGTGTGTATTTCGACCTTAATATACACCTCCTGTGCGGAAAACGCGCCAACATTTTTTAAATATATTTTTTTATTTGAAATTTCATATGAAAAATACCTCCATTGAGGCACCTCTAAATATTATTTTCCAACGAATTCCTTTCACACAGTCGATGGTTAGGTCAAACACTCGAGTTTAAGCCATGAAAACCAAAGAAAAGTCGATAATTAAAAATAAAAAGCAGAAAACGAAAAATTCGGTATTTCTCGGGTTATCGAGGAAAAGTAAAAAAAATCCGAAGAATAGTCTATATTCCATCAACATTTTTTATTGGGATGTCCAGTACGTTTGCGCCGTGTTTGGGTGCTTTGTCCTATTGTTACGTATGTTACGTCGCGAATTGCTATTTTTGAGACACAAATGATAAAAGGCAAAGGGAAGAAAATCTCCCCCTATTGCTCTGCGGTATCAATGTGACTCGGCAAAACGCGGAGGTGTTCCGTTTAGAGCCTACCCTTTCGGGCAAAAGCTCGGGAAGGAACTTGAAAAAGTAATTCTGACTTTACATTAAATCACAAAAATAAAGACTAAAATGAATGAAATAAAAAAACTTATCCGTGTGGCGAAAATGGGCGAATATGGGATGGAACCGTGTGATTGATGAATAACAAGATGAATGAAAGGTGAGAATCAGAACGATCCCAATGATCCAACGCTGGCGATAACCCTCCGGCTCTCCACTCGAATATCAGATGAATAGAATTTTCCAATGACAAGGAGGGGCGATGGTGTGGTTCTTTCGGATTTAAACACTGGTCGTAATTCACTGGTAAAATTGATTTTTATTCTGCCCGTTCAGTTTGTCAGGGCAATGTCAAAATAATATTTCACAAAAAGTTTCAGTTCACAATTCGAAATTTGGATTATTGGCTGTTTCACAATTTCACAATTAAATTCTTGAAAATCGGAAATAAAAATATAATTCGTAATTTAGTACACCATATTTGATTTTAACAGGTCGATTCAGCACTCGAGATTTGGTTTTAAAGAAGGTAAAGTTCACTGTTGCACAAATACGGCGTATTAGAAATGTCGAAGTTCGCAATTTCGAATTTGGATTAAAAGTGTCAAAGTTCACTATTACAGAAATACCGAGTTTTAATCACAAGATCAAAGAAAGGTTGGATTTCCGATATAAAGTCCGAACTATATTATTTAAAATATTGATGGTTTACAATTTTTAATGTTGGAGAGATTTAAGATCTCAAATTCACAAATTCACGATTTTAATTTCCTAAGTTGATCTGACAGATAATTCGGTGACAAAAATGGTTCGATTCGGGTCCGGAATATTAATGAGCTCCGTCGGCTTTTGCGGCTCATTAAATAAGCTCCTCGCTATTTCCCCGCTGTCGCCTTGAGGAAGGGGTGACGGTCGAGCGGTGCGTTACGCGTCTTACCGTCCCCTCACGCTTCATACCTGACGGCTACTCTTATCGGATTCTTACTATAGCTGTCGAACGGTGCGTTGCGCCTACCGTCCCCTCACGCCTCATACCTAGCGGGCTACTCTCATCGCGCTCACTCTACGCTAATTTCTTATTTATTAAATTATTATTATCATTGATAGTAATTTATTTTGTTTCTGTTAATGAATTATATGTCACTCCTATTATTTACTTGAACGAACTCCCAAATTTTATTTGTTTATATAATTATTTATCAATAGCTTAATTATTTACTCATGATTAATTTAATTAAAAAAAAACACCTTGTTGATGGAATTTATCCCTATTTTACCCTCGATTTTTATAACAATAGTTTCACAATATTTATCGATAAATTAAAACGATCGCGGAGAGGAAGTCGTGTGATTCGGTGACGATGTTCCCCACGCTTACTCCAGTCTTCTCCTTCTTCTCCAATAGTGTCGGTGGTGTGGTCATCATTTCTCCTCTTTGGACTGGAGGGGTTGTTGCTAGGTGCGTCAATTTCCTTTGTCGTCCAATCGTCTTGGGTGGTGTTTCTGCGTCGTGGATTGGAATTTTTCTGCACTGGATGGTGTGTTGTTTCACACGACCGACGATAAGTCACACTTCGTTATTTCTCTCTTCGGTTTCAAAATCGATATTACCATTTACCGGGTGTTTAACATTTAGATAATTATGATTTAATATTCATATTTTTTTGTTATCTTCTGTTTATTTATTTGTTTTTCTAATGTTTTTCTTTACCCAACTGTCTCGACTTGACCCGTAGATTTTTAATTCATAAACAAACTCAATTAAATTATTATTTTTTCTACAACTGTTTCCCCACTAATTCACCATTAATTCACAAATCACGGCAACATAAGGAAAGGCACCACAAATATAATCCGTTTAGGTCAGTGGAGTACGAAAATGAGTGGAGATTACGAAAATGATATGATTCACACATTTTTGGTCACCCGGTAGACGCATCGCGAATCCCCGCGAAGAGTCACTGGAACGCACTGTCTTTCGGTTACTCGGTCGGAACAATACCTGACCCATTCGATATGATAAGATTCACCGATGCACGCCCGACTCGTTATACTTGCGATCTCCGGTGCCACACGACGCACCTCATATATATGGGTGACGCGTGTATGTGTGTCCACCTACGGTCGCTACTCACACTCTCTCCTCTTTGCCTTATTTATTCCATATAAAAAGGATATATTACCGTAATTGATTTTTCAGTTAAAACGTGTAGTCCCGAAAACTCACGGGACGTAACACGTACAACCTGGAGGAGGTACTGCTTCTGATTTTCGTCTTTCGTCAAAGTATTATTAAATTCTTCGATCAGCGCAACTTCTCGTTCAGCAATATCATTGATGACTTTGAGATTCTCAAAAATCAATCGGCTCTCCTGATAGGAGAAACTTATGCTATTAGAAACATGAAACTGATAGCTATGAAACTTGAAAATCTACAAACAAATTAAGTGACCTTTTTGTGATGAAGTCATTTACGTTTTTAGCTGGCAATGACAGGAACTCTCTTTCCTTTATCGTAGGCCGTATATTTCTTTAGCCATATTCACGTTCTCGAATAGCCTGCGCCATTTTAGATTTTACATCGGCCTGTACGGAGTCGTCAAAGAAGATTAGAGATGCTAGCTCATCGGACAAATACCACAAATAACCAGCGAGTTTCGAACGGGCTGCTTTTGAAACATCGGCGTTTACATTCTTGTACTCGACTAAACATTGCAACAGTTGCAAGTCGTGGTTGAGAGCTTTAATAGCCGATTGAGCTGAAAACCACGCTTCGACATAGAAGTTGACAATGAAAACACAAATGTGTCGTAGACCGTTCGCTTCGCGGGCTGTCAGGGTAAATTGTCGCCGGAACATAAACATTTTCAAACAATATAAAGCTTTCGAAAGCCTTCGCGCGTGGTGCATAGCGCCTGGCTTCTTCCATCTAACTGCTCTAGGTGGTATATCACCCAAAAATACAAGCAAGTTCCAAAAGTTCCTTGTAATCATCCCTGGGCTGTGTCATCTGCAATGATTAGAGAGATCGATTTTTAGATACCTCTTTAGTGTCATCAGAGAATAATAATACGCAGACGGAGATATACGTCAAATATAATAATACATTGAATTTGTGGTGTGTGAATCGTAGAATTTCATTTTTTCTATCGGATAGCATTTCCGCCACATATTGATCGTCCAGTCCTGTCTCCTATAGCGTAGTATCTATTGCCGCCCAATTTTGCTCGAATCGTTTAAACATTGAAATGGTGGGACCACTTGTCGTAGGCCAATAAATCTCAAAGACACTTCTCAGAAGCAATTCGTAGATGTGATGACGACAAGCCAAGTGCGGTAATGGTTTCTCCATTTGCTGCTGCACCAAGGTGCAAGCACCATTACGACGACCTTTAAAAAACGTTGTAAGTGCGAAAATACGTTATTAATATTTTGCACAATATATTTTTTATTATTATTGTCAGTAGTCTTGTTGTTTTTATTATTATTACTATTATTAATATCAACTATAAAGCTTTATGAGCTCATTCGCCCAACCGGAAGGCTGGGCGGTTATTATTATTGTTCAGAATTCTCTATACTTCGAATTCTCGAGAGAATCGCTCACAGCGACTTTCTCTCGGGCTTTCGTTCTCGCCAGCCGCGCGCGGCACCGCGCCGTGTTATTGTTTCGCGCGCGCTACAGATATAGTCGCGTGGAAGACGTCGCGAGCGGTCAGCCGAAGGCGAGCCGTCACCTTAGCCGCGTAAATCACGGGTATGACGCCCTCTATTCGCGATCTTTACGCGCGGCAACGAGACTGTTGCTAGCCGATTTTCCGCGCGTGCGAGGTGCGCCCGCTGGGGTCGGCAGTGCGCGCAATTAGAGCGTCTCGAGCGGTTGTCGTGCGTCGCGTCTGACCATGAGCCTCTGTAACCGCCTTTCGAGAAATGAAGCGTTAATAAATACCCTTACTTCCAAACACTCAAAGTGTGTTCGGAGCGCCGTCATTTTTTCCGTGCATTATTTCCTCTCCCGCGTGTCCGGCAATCCACAAACCTCCACGAAAGTGCGCTATATCGAGAAACGCGAACAATTATTCTTATTCTTATTGGACATAACATTCTTCATTCAATAGTAGACAGTTGGCAGCCCTTTGTTTCTGCACATTTTGATATAACACACTGTCGTTCCTAAACATCGGTTTCTCCACAAAGTCTATCCTGCAAACGACGTTTTTTACAGATTGTATAACATCACACGAGTTTTACAACACATTTCGGTTCTACACATTTTGAGTTTACACATTTATTCCTACACAATCCGTTCGAAAACACTAAGTTTGCCGTGCAAACCGGCAGCCCTTCTTTAACGCACAATTCTATCCGCCACAGCGTAGATCCAACGCATTCGTTTCTTCGCAAAGTCAGTACTACACACTGATATTCTTTCACATTTTTAATATTCACACGCTTTTTCCACGACATTTCTTTCCTACACATTTCAGTTGTACACATTTGTTTCCACACTGACAGTTTGAGGACACTGCATTTACCGCGCGTTCCGATACGCCGCAATCTCGAACCAACACATTCGTTCCTCAACAAACCGGATACTACATACTTGTTTTCCTTCGCTCTTCTGATATTTACATGCCTTTTACACGACATTTCGTTTCTACACATTTCGATTTCACACATTGTTTCCTATACAGACGGGATCCCTGGCGTCGAATTTTCTATACAAACGAATTCTGCACAAGGATTTAACAAAACCTTTAATTACAACAAAAATCTATCCCACACATTCTTTACTACACAATCCTATATCCCACAGGGGTATATCAACGCCTTTTAGTCCCTCTCAACCTTTCCAACACAAACTTTTCCAACGAATTTCGTTTGTACATACACAAACGTTTCGCTTGTCGGTAATAAAGATATCGACACAGGAATGTGTACAAACTTGTCCAACGCATTTCGTTTGTACACAAACGTTTCGTTTGTCGGTAATAAAGATATTGACACAGGAATGTGTACAAACGAAATGCGTAGAAAAAGTTGCTGTTGGAAAGGTTATAAGGGACTAAAAGGCGTTAAAATGCGACTGTGGGGTATAGTATTGTGTAGTAAAGAATGTGTGGGATAGATTTTTGTTGTAATAAAAGGTTTTGTTAAATCCTTGTGCACAATTCGTTTGTATAGTAAATTCGATGTGCGGGATTGCGTCTGTATAGGCAGGAATGTGTGTGATTGAAATGTGTAGAAACGAAACTTCGTGGAAAAGGCGTGTGAATATCAGAAAAGTGAAGGAAATCAAATATGTAGTATCCGTTTTGTAGAGGAACGAATGTGCTAGTTCAAGATTGCGGTGTATCGGAACACGCGGTTATTGCATTGTGCCCGAACTGTTTGTGTGGAAACAAATGTGTACAACTGAAATGTGTAGGAAAGAAATGTCGTGGAAAAAGCGTGCCAATATTAAAAATGTGAAGGAATACCAGTGTGTAGTACTGAGTTTGTGGAGAAACGAATGTGTTGGATCTATGCTGTGGTGGATAGAATTGTGTGGGAAAGAAGGGCTGCCCGCAAACCGATGCAACACATTCTCAAAACGAAACGGCCGTTACTGCACAAACCTGATTATTCACGTTGTTATTCACGCTCACGTTTTCATACTTCATACGCTCTTTACATGACATTTCGATCCGACACTTTGATTTCGACACAAACGTTATTAACTACGCGGCGATTACTGCACGATTTGAATACACACCATGGCTAAACGATGATCTAATTCGTGTACACACGCACACACACACACACACTCGTACTCACTCTTACAATCGCTATTGGTTTCGCTCCTTCTCCTCACTTTCCTCGTACACTTGTATGCTTACTACTTAAAACTACACGACTGACAGTTCGTGGCGAAGTTGAATGTTAACACTTAAACTAACACACGTTGGCTTACGGTACACTACGCGAGAAACTCGGGGTTTCGACACGGCTCCCATCGACTTACGAACGGCGACTTATGGGGGGAAACCGCGGAACTGTGCCCACGAGATTGATACTCGTGCGTGGGGCAGCGTGTGGAGTTACTCTAAGATGAAGCGTTTGCTATCATGTCTAATTAGAGACTGCCTCTCCTCGCTGACCGGTCCGACTTTATCGTGAACGGCGGACAGGTCGGTGAGGGGGAATTTGGAAGTTCAGCGGTTTCTTAAGATGCTGCAATCCCCGTTCGATCGGTGGCGAGCCGCTCGATTGCTCACTCTGCAAATTCCCACCTATGTCGACATCGACACAGGCGCGACCCCGTGAGGATAACCCCGAGTGCAACCACAACGAGCAACTACTTACTAAATAACTAAATAATCACTTAATCATAATTATCCTACGCATGACGCACAGTCACGGCACGTGACACTACACTAACCTGTCGGTATATATTCATGAGAATATCTGTCGTCGGTAAGGTAGAACTCGAAGTAGTTTAAGCTAGTGTGTAGTATCAAAGGGTGTAGGAAAAACTTATGGTGTATATATTGTGAATGATTAAAACGTGTAACAACTACCGAGCGGCAACGCGTTTTGTGCAGCAAAGAGCGCGTGTAGCAATGAATGCGTGTGGAGCGAGATGTCGAGGATTAAATTCTGGTGTAAATAAAACTCTCGTTTAGCCATGGTGTGTATTCAAATCGTGCTGTAATCGCCGCGTGTTTAATAACGTTTGTGTCGAAATCAAAGTGTAGGATTTAAATGTATAGTATCAAAATGTCATGTAAAGAGCGCGTGAAGTATGAAAACGTGAAGGAATAACAGCGTGAATAATCAGGTTTGTGCAGTAACGGCTGTAAATTTGCGCAGTAAATTGAATGTGTTCGAAAGGATTGTATAGGAGTAAATGTGGACAATCAAAATTTGTAGTACCGATATGTATTGTAAAACTCGTGTCATGTTAAAAAATGGGTAGAAAACGTCGTTTGCAGGATAGACTTTGTGGAGAAATCGATATGTAGGTACGACAGTGTGTTGTATCAAAATGTGCAACACTAGACGCAGCTGCAGCGAGAATATATGTTGCATTTCTGCTACTCGTGTTCGTACGGTCAAATACGCTCGCGAGAGCCGGAGTCATAATATTTATATTTTTGATCTGAGGTTCATCCTTGGATCTCATTCCGTCCGAGAAATTGGAAGTAGACCGCTTTAAGCTACAAACATTCGACGATTGAGTTGTAGTTTGCGATAGTTTGCAGTACTCGGGGTAACAAGTTTCTAAATCTGTAAAATGAACCTTCGAATAATAAGGAATAAAACGACGGCAGAAGTTTTAGGCAGAGAAAAGAAATGTAGAAAATTCTAAACGCATATACGAAACATCCATGTGTCCTTTTTTATATAAAATTCTGCTCTATGAAAAAGTAACGAGAAAAAAATGCAGCACGAGCCGAACGCGAGTCTTGCAATTACACGAGTTGAAAAAAAGTAGAACCTTGCAAATTGCTTCCTCAGTATTGTACACTTTAAATGAAGCTACCTCTATGAGGAATTATGTTCATCAATTTTGGCTTCCTCATAGAGGAAGCATCGTTAAAAGTGTAAAATACTGAGGAAGCAATCTGCAAGGTTCTACTTTGCAGGTTTTTTCGGCTGTTTTTTCGGTTGTTTTTTTTTAAATAAATAAAAATGTAAGATTTTAACCACTGAACCGATTTCTCACAAATTTGTACCCAACCCTTGGTTCATGATAGTCAATGTGTGGACCAAATTAGAACTCGGTACCTTGTAAATTGCACAATCCAGCGCGAGAACGAGATTTTCCAAATATTCAAAATGCCATAAAATTTGAACGGCTGGACAGATCCACGTCAAATTTGTACTCAAAACGTGGTCCATGATGTCCATATGTGAACCAAATTTGAGAAAATTCTGTAAACATTTTTTTCCCATTTTTTTCGTGCCGGCGTTTTTTTGTTTTTCATGCAGCAAAATCGAAATGTACCGACGTAATGACCGTTTCCTAGACGAAACTCATCGTTAATAATCAATGAACGTAATGACATGTTCGAAATTGCAATCGGATGTCTCATAATTTACAGGAGCTAAAGTACTTACAGACATTTGGAAAAAAAATGAAATTGCAATAACATTAGAACGGCTTTACCGAGCGTGAAAACAATTTTTGCCAAATTTTCAAAATGCTGCGAAATCTGAATTTATGAACCGATTCGCGTCAACTACAATCCTAAACAGTATTGCATGATAGCCCACTCACATGCCAAATTTGAAGAACATTCATCGAAAATTGCGACAGTTATCGTGTTAACAACGAAACGTGCACACACACACGCACACAGACACACATACAGACATTTCGCAGAAACCACTTTTCTCGACGTTTTGGGCCATTCTGAGTATACTGATATGAAAAACTCGAAAAAAAAAATTTCACGAAAAGGAGGCTTCCTCTATGAGGAAGCAAAATATTTTTTGAAAGAAAATGTAAAATAAAAAGACGATTCCCCCAACAAGATTCGCAGCAATAACGTCGTCCTCTGCTTCATTGTGAATTAGTCTTGTGTTTTCTCCACTAGGCAATTCAAATCCGTCGTTGACTTTCACCCTCTGTGACCTCAGAAATTCTCGTTGAAGAATTTCTTCAACGAGAAGCTTGTCGTTCTTGAAGCTTTTGTGCTGCGGAATTCGATCGAGATTAATTTTTTTTTAATTTTTTTCCATCCCGAGTGAAGCCGTTTGAGTTTTCTGATCGAATTATATTTTTGGCATATTGGTATCCCAGCTGAATGAGGATTTTTACAAAAAAAAAATCTACGACGTCTTCGATCGTTTAAATCTCACTTTTTCGTTTGGTGAGGTTAAGACGCCGGTGTTTATAAAAAAACAGCTTTAATACGTCACGATTTGTAGGCAGATCAAATGCGTCAATTTCACCTTTCACTGGGCCAATCAAGTAGAACGACTGAACTTCTGTTATATTCGTCGACATCCCGTTCAGACTTGATTTTCTTTGTTTCACAATTCACTTTTATTTGTCGGAAATAAAACAGCTTTGACGCTGTTCACGGGCAGCGTCACTCCAGTTGCTCTGTCAAATTCTAACTAATGGCAGCTGACAGTGGGAGCTCACAGATTTGTACCACAAGGAGACCTCTTCGAAAACACACCTCGACCGCTAGTGCAAACAGTACAGCAGAGTAGGAAATTTACAGAAAAAACAAAACGTTGTTCAAAAAGTTAACTTCAAAAACGTATACATTACCATATTTCGTATATTCCAGCTACAGTTAGAGTATATGTTACAGCATACAGTAATTTGAATCACCTCTCCTTACTTAGAAGAAAAATAATCTTTTTTTCTTCCTTTTCTCCTTGTTATTTTTAATTATCGAACTTTTCTTTGGTCTTCATGGCTTAAACTCGCGTGGTTTTTTATATATTTTAAAAATATAAAATTAAGTGGTTGACCTAACAATCGACTGTGTCCAAGGAATTCGTTGGCAAATAATATTTAGAGGTGCCTCAATAGAGGTCTTTTTTATATAAGATTTCAAATTTAAAAAAATATTAAAAAATGTTGGCGCGTTTTTCGCATAGGAGGTGTATATTAAGGTCGGAATACATACTTTCGCCGCAAAAAAAATATTTTTTGACACACCCTAATTCACATGTTATATAACTGGTGTTACATAACCGTTGTGGCCTCCTAACATTGCTAGTGTGTTGCACGATGTTACCGCAACGTAATAGCAACTTAACCAAAAGATACAAGTAACATTGTCTGCAACTTACATGTAAGTTATTATTTTCCACTCAGGTGTGTACTTCCGAAAGACACATACCTCCGATCGGTCTGAAATTTGGTATACTAACATATTTTGACCTGCCAATGACGAATATGGTAAGGAAAATTTGCGCAAATGCCATTTTCAGTATGAAAATTTAAAAAAACCTGGGTTCGTTCCGCTGTGCGTGATCGGACTATACTGACCGTTTTAGACTATTTTAGCTTTCCCAGAATGTATCACGTGCGGATAAAGTCTATAAGCATTCCTTGTGTGCGAGCGTGCGTGCGTGCGTGCGTGCGTGTATGTGTGTGTGCTTTTGTGCTTGTGTGAGCGTGCACGTATGCTTAATTATAATTGCAGAAATCTACATTCTTCTACACGGTTTTATAAAAAAATTCTCCACCCAGTGTAACGAGCCTTCGCTGGTACAAGTCGAAAGAGTATGCTCGACTTTTACGTTCTTCGCCCATTTGCGGATCATTATAATATTTGAAGCGCCCACCGACTCGCTGACGGCCATCCCGAGTGTAATGGTGTCGCAACGTGAATGTAAGCACTTCGTACAAAAATTCGGCTCCGTGTCAAAATAACTTCGACAACATATTTTTAACAAAAAAAACTTGGCAAAAAGAACTCCGACAAAAATAACTTCACGACAAAAGAACTTTGACAAACATAACTTCGCGACTAAAGAACTTTGGCAAAAATAACTTCGCGACAAATGAACGTTGAAAAAAATAACTCGGTAAAAATATAATTAAAATTGAAATCATTCCGCTTAATGGAATTTATTTAAGGAAAAAACCGACGAAATTTCTTACTAAAGCGGAAAATATTTACAGAGTTTCGATTACTACTAAAGTGGTCAAAGCTAAAATAGTCTAAAACGGAACGAGTCAAAACGGAACGAGCCAAGGTTTTTTAAATTTTCATATTGAAAATGGCATTAGCGCAAATTTTCCTTACCATATTCGTGATTAGCAGGTCAAAATATGTTAATATGCAAATTTCAGACCGATCGGAGGTATGTGTCTTTCGGAAGTACACCCCTGTTATCTCACCTTGCTCCTCTCCCTCACCTCTCTCCTTCCCACCCTCACACATCACCTCAATCACCCTATTCCACCCTTCACGCCACTTTCTTTCCGCACCTGCCACGTAAATTTGACGATATCGTTTTTATTATTTTTCAAGCTTTCGCATTATTTACCAATTTGTAGTTAATTAACTGATTCCTATTTTTATCGTTTTTATCGTTTTCATCGTTTTCATCGTTTTATTCTCGTTTTGGTGATCCTATTCTTGTTCTTCGTATGTTACACTATTTATTGTTAATTTGCTGAATTTTTGCTTCTAACAAAAACCACATGGTTTCTAATGTTAATTGGATCTAATGTTAATTTGACGATCTCATCCTTACGTAATTTAATTAATTTGTTCGTTCAATCCTTGTTTTGGTGGTTCTATTCTTATCTTTCAAAATTCACGGGCCTCATGACAGAACTGATTGTAGAAATTGTCAATAATTGTAAAAAACTTGTAAAATTTGTGTTTGAAAATGATGTTGTGGCTAAGACCTAACACCGGCTACAAACTGACCCCCAGAGCTCAACTATTGACTCGGACAGGGTGACGCGTCTTACGGCAGTATACACTGTAAACCCGGCGCGCTGCTGTTCAAGAAAAATATTTTTGCTCTTTTCGGGAATCGAACCCGAGCCTCCCAGTCACCGGACCTAGTGCGTAACGACTAGGCTACCACTGCTGGTGAACTATAATTTTTATGAAATTGCACAAATATAGTAAATGAATAATAACAAATCACGATGTGGAATTCATTTTAGTGTTGTGATGTGTATAATATGTAGTATGTGTAAGGAGACGGTGGTCAAGCACCTGTAGTGTGTGCGGGCCTGAGCTGTTACCCCCCACGCACTACCGGGCTACTTGGTAATAAACGAGAGTGTCGCCAGTTCCGTCTGAGACACTATACCTACAACTCGTGTCTCATCTCTCCCGACCCATACCTTAACATGGCGCAGTCGGTAGTGAAAGAGAATACTTTGCGAGAAACCAGTATATGTATAAACCCGAAAAATAACTCATGTAAGAGTTAGTCTCACAATACGTACACAAATCTACACTTGAGACTGAGGAAAGAGCGGGGAGAAGATGGCAAACGAATACAGAGGAGTTCCACCGATATTGATGGCAGACAACGTGGCAGAAAATTGGCGGACATGGCGGGCCCGATTCGAGAATTACTTGATCGCCTCCGAAGCAAACAAGAAGTCGGAAGCCACACAGTGTGCACAGCTTCTTCATTACATTGGCGAAGAAGGTTTCAAGATATACACGACGCTTTCGATCACGGAGACAGAAAAAGACAGACTACAAGTTTTGCTACAAAAGTTCGAAGACCATTTTCTGCCGAGGGAAAATCTAGCATACGAAAGATATCAATTCTTCTCGTACCGCCAGCGCGAAGGAGAGACGTTCGAGCAATTCATCACGGAACTCAAGAAAAAAGCCAAAAAATGCAAGCTGGGAACCCTCAACGACGAGCTCATCAAGACGATGATCACCTGCGGAGTCGGCGACGGGTCGATAAGGGAGAAGCTACTACAAAACGACGAGCAGACTCTTCAAGACGCGATAAATCGATGCCTTATCATCGAAACATCCAAGGAGAGAGCACAGGAGATGGGACACACGCTGCCGACAACAGCCACGGTCGACGCGATCAAGGGGCGGAACCAACGCACCGACGCAACACACCCGTCACCTTCAGCTAAGTTTATAAACGCGTGCTCGAAATGCGGGTACTCTCACGTAATAAATAAATGCCCGGCGTATAATAAAACGTGTAATTACTGTAAGGCGAAAAATCACTTCGCGGAAGTCTGTTTCAAAAAGAAAAACTCCAATAATTCGGATCGGAACGTAAACGAAATCAAGCAAGATTCGGACGCGGATGAATATTTATTCATAGCGCAAATCGAAGCGCCGAACGAAAAAGAGCGTTGGCAGGCAGAGCTAGGGATTAACGGTCACAGTGTCGAATTTAAAATTGATACGGGCGCAGACGCCAACATCTTGCCATTACAAATATTCAAAAAATTGAATCTGTCTAAAAATAATATCGAAAAAAAACACTAAACTGAACAGCTACACGGGCGAAATGCTAAAAGTCTTAGGTAAAAGCTCAGTCAAATGCCAAAGAAAGGGTCAGAATCACAAAATCGAGTTCTTCGTAGTTGATACGACAGGGACACCCCATCTGGGTCGAAAAACATCAGAGGAAATAAATATCGTGAAAAGAATTTACTCGATCGAAGACAATAATTACAACGAAATACATACACAGAGATGTGTTCACCGGTATAGGATGTATCGATAAACCATACCGAACAAAACTAAAAAAAATGCCACGCCGGTAATTCATCCTACGAGAAGAGTTCCTTTGCCCCTACGGGAAACCCTCAAACAAACGTTAGAGCAGCTAAAGAAAGAGGGAATAATTGAAAAGAAAGAGGGCCCGTCAGAATGGGTGAACGCACTCGTTCTCGTAAGGAAACCGAACGGATCCATACGAATCTGCATCGACCCTGTTACGTCCCGCAGAGGCGTAACAGACAATGTGCGGACTTAGTAAACTCTAGATTTTAGCTCGGATTGTGCCGAGCAGGGATTAGAGATTTGCAAAATTCGCGAAATATTTAGAAGAAATAAGAAAAATGTATTTACTAAATAACGTTAGGCGCAACAGGGTGATTTTAATTGTGTACGTATGCACGATATCTAGGGTCGTGCGGGTGAACCTCTGAAAGACTCGATTTGGGAGGTAGCGTGGAGATTTCACGAGGTTGATATGTTGAATTGACGATGACTACTTTATTAGGGACCGACTCGACGCTTACAATTCGGGGAGATCATTTGTCGGCTGAGGCTACGGTTGTTACCGTTGGGTGATAATGATTCGGTTCGGAATATTTTAATTTCAAAGAACTTAGCTGATATCTCCTTCCTGCTCTACGTGTTCGCGGCATTCGGGATGAGTGAGGTGGTTTAGTGAAAGGTACGAGGATGTGAGTGAGCAGTCTGAACTGCTCCTTCCTCACTAGACGGAATGGCGCGAGCGAGCAGTCTGGGCTGCTCCTTCCTCGCTGGAGGGAATACGTGAGCGAGCAGTCTGGGCTGCTCCTTTCTCACTTGATGGAACGACGTGAGCGAGCAGTCTGGGCTGCTCCTTTCTCACTGGATGGAATGATGTGAGCGAGCAGTCTGGGCTGCTCCTTTCTCACTGGATGGAATGATGTGAGCGAGCAGTCTGGGCTGCTCCTTTCTCACTGAAGTGGAAGGATATGAGCGAGCAGTCTGAGCGGCTCCTTTCTCACATAGGAAAACTGTTTTGGTTTTTTAGAACAAATGAGCGGAACTCCCTTTTTAAATTTTCAACAAAATTAATTCCAATATTTATTCATGAAAAAGGATAGTGAGAGAATGCAACGGAAAATACAATTATGGTGAATTAAGGAATGAAGAGTACGAGCGTCAGTCGAGTTAGATTTGTTGAGAATAATTGAATGTTTTTTGGTAAGAAATCACAGTTCTGAGAAATGAATCTCTTGACTGTCGGGAACGGAGCGAAATTGCCGTGTTTGGTGACAGTGTCTGGATTCGTAGTTTGAAACGGATTTTTCTATTACCTTTTAAAAAATATAATAGTCGACTGTCGAGAGACTAAATGAAGTCGTTTTGAAGAGTGACGAAGAACTGACGACGGACGCTCGTTCCTCTGTATTTATATATAATAAAGTGCTGATTCGGTGTTTTTGCTTAAGAGTAAAGGACTAAACCCTTGGATATGCACAGCGGTGGGGGAGACCATGTTGGTAAGAAAGCAAGTGTGTGGTGATCCATCACTGCACGTGTGAAGCGGACGAGCATCTCGCGGTCCAGTCTCACGGTGATACTCGCGGTATGCGATAAGCGCACTGCTTACTCAGCGTTCTACCGGTTGGTCTCCATCGTGTCGTCCGCGTAGAAGAAGCGAATATAATTTATAGTAAAATAAGGTCCAATAATATAGTTCATAGTTGAGTTGATTAATACACATGTTATATATATATATCACTGCACAACACTGGTTTCACTACCAAGGTTGGCGGCGAACGTGACAACCCGAAAGAAATAAACAAACAAATCGAGGTCGCACCCCGACAAATACCGACGTTCGAGGAGATTATGAGCAGAGCCAACGGAGCTACTGTATTCAGTAAACTCGACGCGCAGTCGGGGTTCTATCACGTTCCACTCGATGAGAAAAGCGCTGAAATTTGCACGTTTGGCACACCGTTCGGCAGATACAAATTCAAAAGTATGCCGTTCTGCATAAAAACAGCACCCGAGGTCTTTCAAGACAGATTCAAGCAAATTTTCAATATAGAGGGTGTCGAAGTATACATTGACGACATTTTTGTATACGGCAAAACAAAAAAAGAACACGACGATAGGCTCAAGCAGGTTCCGGACGTAGCGAGACAGAACGGCGTTCGGTTCAATGCGGGGAAATGCGAATTTGGAAAAAAACAAATAAAGTACATCGGACACGTAATATCCGAGAACGTTATTGCGCCGGATAACTCGAAGATAGAAGCTATCCAAAAACTTCCCGTACCGCGAAACAAAAAAGAATTGCAACGACTCATCGGAATGTTAACATACGTGAGCAAGTTCGTTAATAATTTCTCAGACAAAACAGCTCCGTTAAGATGCTCACTAAAAAAAGATGTAGTTTTCGAATGGAACTCCGAGCAGCAGAGAGCATTTGAAGAGTTAAAAACAAGCCTCTCGAGCGCGCCGATATTACAATTCTTCGATGTAAACACAGAGACGATTCTCTCGGTCGACGCTTCGCAAGCGGGCCTAGGAGCCGTTCTGCTACAAAACAGACTCCCGTGCGCGTACGCCGCGAAAGCAATGACAGATACACAAATGAGATACGCACAGATAGCAAAAGAGCTCTTGGCAGTCTGTTTCGGGCTAGAGCGGTTCCACGATTACATATACGGAAAAAAAAATCGTCGAATCCGATCACAAGCCGCTAATACCGATCTTTCAAAAACCGCTAAACAAATGCTCAGGTAGACTCCAAAGAATGCTAGTTCAAATCCAAAAATATGATATGGAAATAGTGTACCGACCGGGCAAAGAACTTTACATAGCCGACGCCTTGTCACGCGCACGATAAAAACGACATATTCCTAGGCTGGCCACAGGAAATCGAGGCACAAATATGTTCGGTAAATTTCGTGAACGCGACGCACGACAAAATAAAACAGCTTATTGAAACCACCGAGAAAGACAGCGAGTTGAGAGCACTCAAAGAGACAATTCTAAACGGATGGCCGAACAACGCGAATAAACTAAACGAAAAAGTAAGGCCGTACGCGCAGTATAAGAGCGACTTGGTTATTGTCGACGGCGTCATCTTCAAACACGATTGCATTGTAATACCGACCGAAATGAGACAGGATATAATAGATAGAATACACTACGCCCACCTAGGTATAAACAAATGCCTCAAAATTGCGCGCGAATCAGTCTTCTGGCCAGGCATTTCGAACCAAGTCAAGCAAGCAATCGGAAACTGTTCGACTTGCATAAAGTATTCAAACTCACAAAACAGAGAACCGCTTCAATTCCACGAGATCCCCGAGTTACCGTGGAACAATTGCGTGCGACATATACGAAATGAATGGCCAGAAGTATCTCCTAGTGGTTGACTACTATTCAAGGTATCCAGAAATCGCACATTTGCACCAGGACATGACAAGCGGAAATGTCGTCAGGCAACTCAAAACGATGTTCGCGACGCACGGAATACCGTTGACTGTAGTATCCGACACAGGAACCCAGTTCACCTCACAAGAATTTAAAATGTTTGCGAAAGAATGGGAGTTCGACCATATCACGTCATCTCCAACGTATGCTCAGTCCAACGATATGGCCGAGAGACACATTCAGACTGTCAAAAGAATGGCAAAGAAAATTATCGAGGAAAAAAAAGACATCCAAATGGCTCTTTTGCAATACCGTAACACTCCCGTCTTCGAGGATAGGTCCCCCGCCGAACTGTTAATGTCGCGAAAACTCAGGGATAATTTGCCATATTCGATGGTCAAATTCGAACCGAAAATTGTTTCGGAAAAAATCAAGAAACTAATTGTAAACGAAAAAAAATCAAGCAAAATACTACGATCGAAGAGGAGCCAGAACCCTCCCCGAAATCGCGGACGGCACAAACGTCTTCGCGCAGCTGGAACCGAAAGGACTATGGCGACCAGCTAAAGTCATAAACATAACAGGTGACAGACGTTACAAAATACAGACAGAAAATGGGTCGATACTGACAAGAAACAGAAGATTCCCAAATTAAGAGCCGAAGAAAAAAATAAAGACCCCATCCACATCCCCACCACCACTAACGATGAGACGACCTATTATATTCCGATGGATCCCGAAACAGACACAGAATCGAACAGTGACGCAGAGACGGACTCATATGCCGACGCAGAAATCGACAACACAGCCGTAGAAACGTCGCTCGAAGGTGACCAAAGCGTTATCTGTCTAGACTCCCCCCCTGAAAACGAATCATCACGCGAAGCCGACGATACTCTATCGGAAGCCGAACGGATGCCCACGACCACGGTCACGACTCGCGGCAGTGGAGTCATACGACCGGACCGTTTACAACTAGGTTAATTTAGTAAACTAGAAATTAAAACTAACAAGAAAATGTAAAAAAAAATAAAAATAAAAAAAAGTAAAAAAAAATACCCGATATAATTGCGTAGCAATTAAGCTTGGAAAAGGAGGATGTAAGGAGACGGTGGTCAAGCACCTCTAGTGCGTGCGGGCCTGAGCGGTTACCCCCCACGCACTACCGGGCTACTTGGTAATAAACGAGAGTGTCGCCAGTTCCGTCTGAGACACTATACCTACAACTCGTGTCTCATCTCTCCCGACCCATACCTTAACAGTATGTAATGAGTTTCCGAAGTAAAAAGTACATGAACTGTCACAAGCGTCGAATCAATTTACATCAAATATCTTAATTTAAGCGTGGTAGGTAATCACCATTTTAGAATTTTCTAAGGATAAAACAAGAAAGTGTATCTGGTAAAATGTAAAACATGAGTACGCTGCAACTATATGAGTGGAGAAATTCATTTATGCAGTGCGAAGATAGTCACCCGTACACGTCTGCACACCTGAAAAGTTCCATTTTTTAAGGGTAAATCCCTACATAAAGAAATTGAAAAATTCTTATAATATTTGGGCATAGTTCTCAATTGTCAGATTAAGACGTGTTACAAATTTCAGCTTGTTCGGTCCGTTCTGTCGAAAGTTACTTTCTGATACGGACGTTGGGGTAGAACCAAATCTTGTCTGCACAATAAGAAATACTTAATAATGAAATTTCTGTATTCTGTTACACCAAAATATGTATTTCAGCATGTTTAAGAAATGTGCTGTAAAAATGTATACATTCAAATTATATTGACATTTTCGCATAAAAAGGTAATTTAAGTTAAATCTGACCAAATTTAATAGGCACTGTACGTTTTTGCAAAACGTGAGTGCCTAAAAATTGTAGCTATCCCATCAAATAAAAATGATTTGAAAGAAAACATTGCTTGGGAGAAAAAATCATTCCAAAAATATGAAACGAAATCCAATATATTAGCCAAGTAAAGTCCAAGCAAAAAACTTGGCGTCCCAGCGACTTGCTCCCGTACATAGTCCATTGAAATAAGGACAGGACCACTGCTAAAATTAAATTATTGGTAAGGATGGGAAAAATCTTACAATTTGAATCGTAAAACAGTAAAATGGGGCGTATTGGACAACAGAAGAATGATTACTCGGTTGGGTCCGGGGCGAAGTCGCGTTGGGGCCCAACCTCGGTGGAGTTTGGGATGAATCTCCGGTGGGGTACGAGCCGAATCCCCGGTGGGGGGTTGGGGGCGAATCCCCCGATCGATAGAAAAATAATGATTACATCACTGCGGTGTGGAAAACTCCCTTTTCACTCCTTGTGAAGTAAAATTATGAGTCAAATTACGAGTAATTATACTGTATCGTTTCGCGATTTCTATAAAATTAAATTTTATAGAAATCGCGATTTAGGATACTCGAAATCCTAAATTCAGAGTGATTTCCCCTATCGGGAAGCGACAAGGATCATGTGCTGGACCTGAGGATAATTTTATTGTGTTTTGGAGCGTTCTCAGAAGTCATTCGGCTCGATCTTCGGAATGAGAAAATTAATTCCCTCCGGTCTTCGAGTTCGATTGACTTTATCATCACCGAACAGGGATGTTTTGAGGTAGGAGAAAGGTAGACAGGTCACGGTAGACATTTTACAGTTGTAATTAAGTGAGCTGGGCTGGCTCAAAGAAATATTTACAGACCTCAATTACAATAAACAAAGGACGTCTACCGTACAGGTGTCGAAGCAATATCGAGCCCTGCACGCTACATTTAACGGGTGAGCCTGGGCTATGCTCAGAGATAGCGAGGTAGGCGGACGCAATGCCGAGTACCACGCTACGAGCGTAGCTAGACTTAGCAAAAATGGCACGTCTGTGCGGTGGGATGTTTGGATTAAGAGTGGGGTGAGGCTCGCTGCCTCCGATAATCGAGGCGTCGCGCGAAGCGAGGAGTGGGGAGAGCTCGAATACTCGGCGCCGCGACGAAATTCCCCGAATAGTGACGACATTTCGGAGAAACTCGTCGGGGGTAAGCCGTTCCGTCACAATACGATACTCGGCGAGAAAATTATTTCTCAGCTCATGTGATTGCAGCACGAGCCGAAGGCGAGCCGGGCTTCCCGGGAGCTCCGGAAGCCCCGGTGAGGTCCATGGGCAAAGCCCCGGCAGTGGGGGGGGGGGGGGGGGGGGGGGTGGGGGTTTCGTGGGGCGAAGCCCCCGATAGAAAAAAAATCTTTACATAACTCCACTCCTAGTGATGTAAAATTACGAGTAAAATTACGAATATACGATTCTCGGCGATAAAATGTTTTCTTAGCTGATGTGATTGCAGTATTCGACCAATTCACAGAAGAAAATGAAACTAGTATTCTGAAGAATACATAAAGGTGTTTATCCCGCACTTATTTTAATAGACTATGTATTAGAGCAAGTAATTGGAACGCCAAGATTTTTACTAGGCCTTTACTTGGCTAATATATTGGATCTGGTTTAATATTTTATTAAACCACTTAAAATCTTCGTTTGTATGAATAGTGTTTTAGAGATTTTTTTTTAGAAATACATAAAACATCCGAGTTTTTGAAAAATCATTTTTTACGGTTATTAATAAAATGAAACGCCTTGGAAGAGTTAAAGAATTTTCTAGATATTCTGACATAAATGTACACTCCAGAACAAAGAATTTTTATCTACGTTGTTTTACGATACGGCTTAAAGGTACACGCTTACAACCTTTTTGAATCCCGATTTTTAAGAAAAAAATGAGAAAAAAATTTCACAAGAGCGCGAAGAATGCTGTAAACATTTTGAAAAAAATGTAGTTTGCCTCATTTATTGGGGTAATTCACTAAAAGATTAATCGAACAAATCGACGATGATGATGGTAAAAGATAGTCCGGACGGCGACCCATATGTCGAAATATGTCAAGATTTCCGCCATTGATGCGTGTTTTGCAACTAACTGAATATCGCATAAGGCAGAGTGTTTGAGTTACTTTGAAAATGATGAAATAAAAACAGTTTTACAAAAATTATAAAACTCCCGACTGAAAAAACGTAGTTAATAAACAAATTCGGTAAGTAAAAAAGGTGAAATAATTAAATAACTATTCGTAGTTAAGAGATTTTCACATCTAATAACGAAAAAATCTCCCTACTATATACGAATGGTTATTCAATTATTTGACAATTTTTTACTTAACCAATTTGTTTATTAACTACGCTTTTTTCAGTATGAAGTTTTTAAATTTTGTTGTGCCGCGAAATTAACGAGTAAATTTAAGTTTGCCTTAATTATATTCGAGCGTTAATCGAATATAATTGAACGCACATATGTCACAATCAGAAGCGCACTCGTGTCCGAATGTGCCGACGAAGATGTTGCATTCGACGGTGCAGTGACCTGCCGGTTGGACCACGTCGATTGCCCATAGCCGATTTTGCCAATTCGGTACATTTCCGTGGCGTTCGCTGCTGGCACACGCCACTCGGAGAAGTCAGTCCATTACCATCTACCAAACCGATTGGAGCGATCCGACTCTGGGGGCTCGAATTAAAGACCAACAATTTACTTGTATTTTGTAGCGATTTGGCGTACGCCAATCGCCATTGTAACGAACCGCATTAAAACCGAACTAAAACCAACCTACGGTCGAGTATCATTTGAGCTCAGCTCTTTATTGACGAACGAACCCGCAAAAAATTAAATAAATATTATCCTTCGTCGGTGATCAGCCGATTACATGATGAGCGGCATAACAATTTTTATAACATTATTTTTTGTTTAATCACGTAAAAAAACCTGCATAGTAGAACCTTGCAAATTGCTTCCTCGGTATTTTACACTTTTGGCGATAGCGTAAAATACCGAGGAAGCAATTTGTAAGCTTCAACTTTGCAGGTTTTTTCGGCGGTTTTTTTAAATAAATAAAAATGTAAGATTTTCACCACTAAACCGAATGGTCTCAAATTTGTACCCAACCCTTGTTTCATGATAGTGTTATGCCGCCAAAATCCGTTGAACGGGTTTTGGAAGTGGTCCCGAGTAATGTCCGAGAATATTACGGTAGTGGGTTATTCGACCAATTAAGGATTCTAACCCAAGTACACGAACCACAATGGTTATTATAAATCAAATAATTTATTAAAATCAAATAATTTATTAAAATCAAACTCAAACCAATATCCACTCGTTACACTTGAGTTTCACAATAGTTATTAATAATCTTATTTATTGCTAACGATTCCTTGCACGAATCATAGGCGAAACCGTACTGCACAGTTCTGTGCAGTACGGTTTCGCCTTCTGCACAGTTCTTTGCAGTACGGTTTCGCCTTCTGCGCAGAGAGTGACTGCTCTCTGGTTCTTATATATCATTTGATATCAGTCACTTCAGCATTATAACTGAACTGATTTTGTTATCATTGAAGGGCTTGCCGAGTGGACTTTACCAAAGGGAGGTATGTTCCTGTGGATAAGGGTCAACGGGATTGAAGACACCCTTCATGTGGCAATGAAGAAATTCATCCCGAGCGGAGTTTTCGTTATACCCGGAAGCGCGTTCAACCACAACGGCACAAAGACTGATCAATATTTACGGCTTTGCTACAATTTCGCAACTGCGGAAGAGGTCGAAACGGTAAAAAAGAAAAACGAAAAAATGCTTTCTTTTCTCGACGTAAAATTGGTCCGATAATCGAGTATTTTTTCATTCCAGGGATTGTCAATCATTGCCAAAATATTACGAGAAGAAGCGAAGGCAAAGAATATTCGCGTCGATTAAACAATCGGAATCACAAATGTCACATCGCGTTATTTTTTAAACCTAGCGTTTTAACGAGCCGTACTGTATTAAGTCTAATCTCATTAGGCCTGATGACGATTGAATACAACAGATCTAATATATTTCAGAAAATGTTCTGTTTCTCTGTCCCACTCCCCTTAATTCAAGTTCGTCCCAAATTATAAGGAAAATAAAGAAAACGTAATTTTTATTTAATTGCGCGGTATATTCGCAAACATTTTTTTAATTTTTAGTCCGGCACTTTAAAAGCGTTAGCTACTTTAAGGAGGGTGTATCGTTGCACCGACTGTTAGATAGATCCTCAAATTTGTAACTACATTTCAGATTATGTGCTCAATTTTGCTATTGTAAAAACTCATAAGCTCTTGCCAACTTTTTTCGGAGAAATTCGATGTCGAAATATGCGTTTTTACACGGCTCTTTATAAACGAACTGTTCAATGCGTACTTTCATAACATTATTGCACATTTCGCAATACGATAGCGTTGAGAATAAAAGTTGTATTGGTGCTTGAAAGCTTAACATTATACAATTATCATTATACAATATTAACGTTAAACTTACGAAAAAATACGTATGAAAAAATTCTTACGTATTCAGAAAAATGATTGAAACATTTTCATCAGAAAAAAAAGTTAGGTACGAAGTTGGGTAAGTTGGTACGTACGAAAAACACGTATGAAAAAATGCATACATATTCAGAACAAGCAGGAAACCCGGCGCCCGCAAGGACATTTTTCCCTGGTGTCATTTTAAGGCACTCACTTGGACGTCGCGTTTCGCGCTCCGTATGGTTTGGACGTCGCGCTTCGCGCTCCATATGGTTTGAACGTCGCGCTTCGCGCTCCGTACGGTTTGGACGTCGTGCTTAGCGCTATGTATGGTTTGAACGTCGCGCTTCGCGCTCCGTATAGTTTGGACGTCGAGCTTCGCGCTCCGTACGGTTTGGACGTCGCGCTCCGAACGGTTTAAATAGGATTTAAAAAATAATCCTAACAAAATACCGATGCCATATAATCATTTAGGAGTACGCAGCAACTATCAGAAAAATTGTTTTATCGACTGCGAAGATTGAAACATATACATATATTTCGACCTGAAAAACTGTATTGTGATAGGTTAACACAATTTAGAAATAATCGAAAAAAGTTGCAAAGTAGAACTTTGCACATTGGTTCCTCATTAATTTCCCTTTTTCACAAAGCCACCTCTATGCAGTAGCTTATTTATTAACTTTGGCTTCCTCATAGAGGAAGCTTTGTGAAAAAGAGAAATTAATAAGGAAGCAATGTGCAAAGTTCTACTTTGCAACTTTTTTTTTATTCGAACAAAAGAAAACTCCGTTACAAACACCGTTACATCTCATTTCGATTATCTCCAAATTTTGTGTTACTTTCCTAACTTTTGTGGAAGTAATAGCGGAAATCTATTTTTTTTTATTCAAAATGTCGTAAAATCCCAACGACTTTACCGATCATTTCAGTTCATTTGTTTGCTTCAAGTACAACATTTCAGTTCATTTGTTTATTTTCAACGTGATTTAGGGCAAAATGCATTTTTTTCGTAAAATTCAAAATTCAATCAAATCCGTACCGCTTTAACGATTTCGTCGAAATGCAATAGCGAACTCCACTGAAAGTGTCTTTAGTTATGAAGAACTATTTAGCTGAGTCGGTGATTTTTTACGAAAGTTAGAGAGTGTTCGACATTTTTTCGAAAAATTAAATATACTATATATTCTGTATTCATGTATACATTTTTTAGAAAATCACAACACTTGAAGAGCAGTTACCACTCTACTTGCATGCCAAATTTGACGCACGCACGCACGCACACATACGGCCATTTTTTCTAAACCATTTTTCTGGGCGTTTTAGGTGATTCTGAACATACTGACATGATAATCTCAACACCAAAAAAATTCTCGAAAACAAAGCTTTCTCAATGAGGAAGCAAAAATAATCTAAAAAAGTGCCTTTGCGTTAAAGTAATTTAGGAGTATGCAGCAAGTATTAGAATAATTGTTCTGACGACTGTAAAGATTGAGAACGTTACATACATTTCGGTCTGAAAATCTATATCGTGGTTGTTTAAAATTTTTTTTAGAAAATACCTCTGCGTTAAAGTAAATCAGGAGTACGCAGCAAGTTTCAGAAAAATTGTTCCATTGACTGCGAAGAATGTGACCAATACATACATCGCAACCTGAAAAATTGTATCGTGGTATGTTAACACTATTCTAAAAAGTAGCTCTGCGTTCAATTAATTTAGGTGTACGCAGCAAGTATAAGAAAAATGGTTCTGACGACTGCGAAGATTGATACCTGTACATACAACTCAACCTGAAAAGCTATATTGTGGTAGGTTAAAACTATTTGATAAAAATACCTTTTCGTTAAAGTAAATTAGGAGTACGCAGTGAGTTTCAGAAAAATCGTTCTTGCGACTGCGAAGATTGAGACCTGTACATACATTTTGAACTGAAATACTGTATCGTGGTAGGTTAACACTATTAAAAAATTATCTGAAAAATAATCTAAAAAAGTGTTTCAGAATTAAGGTAATTCAGAATTATGTAGCAATTTTCAGCCAAATTCATCTGTTGACTGCGAAGAATGTGAGCCGGACACAATTTTAGACTCCAAAATGCCAATTTTCTTGAAATAAACATCTTTAGAAAAACAGAGAATAATTTCCATACTTCATGGGCATACTTCACAATGCCAGATTAAGAAATATTCCAAATTTCAACTTGTTCGGTCCATTCAGTCCAAACCCCCTGAGTGATACGGACGTCCGAATAACACAAAAGCTAGTCTACGCAGCCAATCATATTTAGTAATGAAATTTCTATATTCTGTTACACCAAGATTATGTATTTTACTATGTTTAAGAAATGTGCTGTAAAAAAAGTAAATAAAATGAAATTATATTAACATTTTCCTATAAAAACGTAATTTAGTCGGTGGAGCGTGAATTCAATAGGCACTTTCTGCGTTTCTTCAAAACGTGAGTGCCTAAAAATGAATGAATAATTTTCATTAGAAAAAAAAAGTTGGGTACGAAGTTGGGTAAGTTGGTACGTACGAAAAAGTACGTATGAAAAAAATTCATACGTATTCAGAAAAATTAATGAATAATATTCATCAGAAAAAAAGTTGGGTTACCAGGTAAATTGTCGAAAAATTCATTTTTAGGCACTCACGTTCTGAAGAAACGCAGAAAGTGCCTATTGAATTCGCGCTCCACCGACTAAATTATGTTTTTATAGGAAAATGTTAATATAATTTCAATTTATTTACTTTTTTTACAGCAGATTTCTTAAACATAGTAAAATACATAATCTTGGTGTAACAGAATATAGAAATTTCATTACTAAGTATGATTGGCTGCGTAGAATAGATTTTGTGTTATTCGAACGTCCGTATCACTCAGGGGGTCTGGACTGAATGGACCGAACAAGTTGAAATTTGGAACAGTTCTTAATCCGTATTTCTTAATCTTGTACAGTATGCCCATGAAGTATGGAAATTATTCTCTGTTTTTGTAGAGGTGTTTATTTCAAGAAAATTGGCATTTTGGAGGTTAAAATTGTGTCCGGCTCACATTTTTCGCAGTCAACAGATGAATTTGGCTGAAAATTGCTACATAATTCTGAATTACCTTAATTCTGAAACACTTTTTTTAGATTATTTTTCAGATCATTTTTTAATAGTGTTAACCTACCATGATAGAGTATTTCAGGTTGAAATGTATGTACAGGTCACAATCTTCGCAGTTGTCAGAACAATTTTTCTGATACTCGCTGCGTACTCCTAAATTACTTTAACGCAAAGGCACTTTTTTACACCATTTTGCTTCCTCATAGAGGAAGCTTTGTTTTGGTGACATTTTTTTTCGAGGTTTTCATGTCAATATGTTCAGAATCACCTAAAACGCCCAGAAAAATGTTTTAGAAAAAATGTCCGTATGTGTGCGTCCGTGCGTGCGTGCGTGCGCGAAATTTGCGTGCGTGCGTCTAATTTGGCATGCAAGTAGAGTGGTAACTGCTTTTCAAGTGTTGTGATTTTTGAAAAAATGTATACATGAATACAGAATATATAGAATATTAAATTTTTCGAAAAAATGTCGTATACTCTCTAACTTTCGTAAAAAATCAATGATTCAGCTAAATAGTTCATCATAACTAAAGACACTTTCAATGCTGTTCGCTATTGCATTTCGACGAAATCGGTAAAGCGATTCGGATTGGATTGAATTTTGAATTTTACGAAAAAAATTTATGTTGCCCTAAATCACGTTGAATATAAACAAATGAACTGAAATGTTCTACAGACAAAAAATAACATATAGCCCTGCTACGTACCGAATTTGGTGATGATCGGTAAAGTCGTTGAGATTTTATGACATTTTGAATTTAAACAAATATATAGATTTTCGCTATAACTTCCACAAAATTTAGGAAAGTAAGACAAAAATTTGGAGATTATCGAAATTAGATGTAACGGTGTTTGTAACGGAGTTTTCTTTTGATAAATACAAAAAATTGCAAAGTAGAACTTTGCACATTCCTTCCTTATTAATTTCCCTTTTTTACAAAGCTTCGTCTATGAGGAAGCCAAAGTTAATAAATACGCTTCTTCATAGAGGTGACGTTGTGAAAAAGGGAAATTAATGAGGAATCAATTTGCAAAGTTCTACTTAGCAACTTTTTTAGATTATTTTTAAATTAGCAATCGGGCGCTTCGCGCCCGACCGCTGGATTAGTTTCTGTTTATTTAAGGTAGATAGTGCGTGTAGTATTCATTTCGCCTAAATTCGAGAATTTCGGGCAAGAGTTGCAAACACTTCCCGATGTTAAAAAAATGTGAAAAAATTCATACGTATTATAGGCACTGAAAAGTCTAATTTTGCATAATAACAATTTCAAAATGTTATTGACAAAATTTTGAAAAGAAAATTGCTCATCAAAATATGCGGTAACTCAACTTTTTTTTATGAAAACTATTCGTTTATTTTTCGGAATATGTATGAATTTTTTCAGATTTTTATCTTTATTTTGATTTTTCTTGTTTTTTACATGGAAAAATGTGCAAAAATAATAATAAAGATAAAAATCTGAAACAATTCATAGGTACTCCGAAAAATGAACGAATCATTTTCATCAAAAAAAAAAGGTTGAGTTACCGCATATTTTTATGAACAATTTTCTTTTCAACAATTTGTTAATAACATTTTGAAATTATTATTATGCAAAATTAGTCTTTCCAGGGCCTATAATAAGTATGAATTTTTTCACATTTTTTTAACATCGGGAAGTGTTTGCAATTCTTGCCCGAATTTCTCAAATTTAGGCGAAATGAATACTATACGCACTATCTACCTTAACTTATTACTGCGTATCGTGTTTTAGCTGGGTGTTAGATATATTTTATTTATTACTATTCATTAAGATTATTTTTCTTATTACTTCGTACCGAGTTTTGTGACGTTTAACTCAGTTGAATGACTCCCATTTTATGAAATCAACAAAAAAAAAACAAAGTAAATTTCTTTATTGACAGTAAAAAATACCGTAAGATATTAATCAATATTGGGAGTTTCAACAATAGTTTCAGGGCCTTAGAAAAAATCCGGGGGATGAGGCATTTATAGGGAGGATTTAGAAAAATCAGGGTCTGGGGGGGCATTCATACTGGATCAAAATCCGGGCCATTTTGGTAAAACGTCCCGTGGTTTGTCAAAATGTCCCGGATTTTTACCCTGTAAACACAGCTGTGTATACACCGCCGAAATCTTTTTATAATATATAATTAATGAATCAAAAATATCGTGTTGATCCAGACAAAAAAGTGGACATGTCATTACTTCTCCAAACGTTCCTTGAGATTGACGACAAGTGTTGAAGACGAAGAGTGTTGACGAAAATACCCTACCTGCGCCGGTATAATTATTATATTATTCGTTGGTGAGCTCGGGTATATGGACAAACGGCTAAAAAATTCGATTCAAACAAAAAAAGGACATGTCATTTCTCCAAACGCACTCCATGCTGAAATTTGGACGAAAATATCCAACCGGCGCCGGTATGATTGTGATATTCTTCGTTCGTGAGCTCGGGCACATCGAATAATGGCAAAAAAAATCGACCAAAAAAAAGATCTCACAAGAAAAAGATCTCAAAAAAAATCTCACAAACAAAAATTTCACAAACAAAAATCTCACAAACAAAACTCGTACAAACAAAAATCTCACAAACAAAAATCCCACAAACAAAATTCTCACAAACAAAATTCTCACAAACAAAATTCTCACACACAAAATTCTCACAAACAAAATTCTCAC